>JAATLQ010009673.1:0-24838 GCA_013421005.1 Heliconius erato x Heliconius himera | reverse complement strand
CTATTATTACAGGACCTATTCTAGAGGATCAAACACGTAAAAGGGAACTAAGATTATTAAAAAATCGAGAAGCAGCAAGAGAATGTCGACGTAAAAAAAAGGAATATATAAAATGTTTGGAAAATCGAGTTGCTGTTTTAGAAAATCAAAACAAGGCTCTTATAGAGGAACTAAAATCATTAAAAGAACTTTATTGCCAACAAAAAACAGAATGAGGTCCAGCCGGCTAACCAGGTGTGCCACTGCCCTGCCGGTAAGAGCCTAGAGGCACACATATTAACAGTACTGCCTGTGTGTGTGCAGTACACACTTGGCATGTCCAAGTTGATGAAGAGGACTGAAATATGTCATTATCTGTAAAAAAATTACTAAACGAAAATTAGAATGATAAGAATAATATGTTTTTTGTATATCACAAAAGTTTTATATTTTTATTAATTTACGTGAATAATTTGATCAATATTTTAAAGTTTCAATTTGTAACGTGACATAATATATTATTTATTTAAGTTTAAATGTTACCACTTGTTAATATTAATAAAAAAAAAACTGAAAAAATCATATTTTAAAAATGTCCATATTAATAATTTATCATTCCAAATTTTTAAATATTTTTTTTATCCAAAGTTATTGTAAATTTACTATCTCCTTAGTTGGCTCTTGTTTCATTTTAAAATCTTGTTGCTGTATATCTGTTTCTATATTGAATAAGGGATTAATATAAAAAAAACCTGTTTTTATAAAATTGGTCATCTGTGCCATTCTAATTATAAATTAATCTGTTGTTTTTCAACTTTCTGTTTATTGTTGCACATAAATTAACATGTTCATGTTTTTCTGTGATGGGACAAGAAGTACTTGATAGATTACCCATTGTTATTATATAAATGGAAATATAAGTCGCTTGGGTATCGACAGTCGGCACCACACCTCGGTGTTTGTAATGGATAAGCCAAAGTTAATATTTAGTTTTTTTGTGCAATAAATATATTGCAATGTACAGATTTAGTAAAGTACCACACAGTCCTTTTTTTAAAAGAAAAATATAAATTGAAATGAAAATAAATTGTACATTATGTATAGATAGAGTAGATTTTATGTATAGTGTATTTTTAAAGTTTCAATTATTTTGTATATATACAAGGTATAATGTATTTGTGAACAGAAGCTGATGTTGCATATCATCCATAAGAAGTCTCAACTACTTTGAAATTATTGTTATCTATACATATTAATTACTGTTTATCATGCATCATTTCGGTTCACGAAAAAATGTAAACAAAAAATGTATTTTTGTGGAAGGGTAAAGTTAATTGATGACGTAAAATTAAGGTTTTTTAATAAGAAAAACTTGCCATGTTAGATGTGTGTAGTGTTATAATATTTATAATATATTGTTTTATTTTTCTTAATTCAAGATGATTATGATGATGTTACGTGACTTGATATTGTTTACGTTGCCACATATCTGCCATGGCAAGAACTATAAGATAATGTAAGACATTGTGGAAAGTGCCTTTAAATTTAAAATGAATAAAGTTTATACTGACATAGCTTTTTATGTTAACTTATGCTATATTTAAATATTAATAATATTAACTGTTTTGATGTAATTTTCTGTTGTTTGTTTTAGTATCTTTAATACTTGATGCAATGAGTTCCAGCACTCAAAATTGGATTTTTAAATTTGACTAATTTATAATTGTTTTTAAAGTATAGTTTTTAGCAGACTTGGTTTAGATTAAAGCTAAAGAGTCTTTAGCTTGTGTTTATTTAAAGATTTACCTAATCGTTTGAAAGCACTCAAATAGTTATTATCTTAACATAAATAAGTGCAAGTTATTAAATTATTTTGATATAATAAGCAGATTAAAAGAATAATAAATAAAATTTATTCGTTTGTTATAAAGTGCTCTGGTTTTAAATTCGAGAGCTAAAAATGGCAGAGCTAAAAAATAAAAATTCGAGAGCTAAAAAATAAAAGAATATGTATGATGTGCGATGAAAGGAACAGTATTCTCGTAGGTTGACCTACAAGAATACTATTGTATAAAACTACAGAAAGGTCTTACGGAAAAAGCACAAAGACTTTTATATGGCAAGGACAAGGCAAACAAGAGTATGGGTCAACTAATGGTAAGTGAACACTGACGCCTACGTCCCCGTGTAACATTCTGCAGAGGGCATTTATGAAGATATTGATAGAGAGTAGATTAGGCGAGGTGATATATATATATACACCATATTGCTTGGCGTCTTTTTCGAATAAACATAAAGCGTTAAGCTAAAAAAACATGGAAGTAGTATTCAAGTTATAGCTTACAAGATTATTAAATGCTACTACTGGCCGCTCACGACTTCTATTGCGTTGATTTTATAACCATTTTTTACTACTTTTTACTATCCTTTATCATGAAAATTTAGAGGAGAGACTTCGAGACATTGCTTACGTTGATTGGAAGAACTTGACACCGCACTGTGTTTCTGTTAAAACCGATTTATTATGGTCCCTCGTCAGATATTCCAGGTCTATCATTCTTATATGCGAACGGGAAACTCCTTTTATTACATTATTTCTTAGTTGACCTGCGCTATTGCAGGTGTTCCAAATCTTTCTATGTGAATAGACAATGCCTACCACGCTGAACAACTTCTAAATTGGCATTTCATTATTTCTTATAAAATAGATTATTAGCTATACGTTAATTTAAGATCCGTCTAATAGTTCCGAAGATGTTTAATATTTTTGTCTATCTATTTTTACTTACGCCTGTACAAATTAAAAAACATCAAAGATTCTTGTTCTATTACTATTGTGTCATCGCTCTAAATGACTTTATCGTAAAAATAATGTGGGTAATAGACACACTTCTTTTTCTTCACACTTCTTTTTATACCTATTATAGAAGAGCGGCTACACCAAAAAGCCTAATTACCTTCCAGTTGTTGGAGTTTTGCATCAAGTGTTTTAGGCATATAATTTTGTAACTTCATCAGAAAGTGCTCATCACGCTGAATACCACTTTTCCTAACGCATATATTTATGTCATAGCTGAGTTGCTAGGGTTTACATCAAACCTTCGTTTTTTATGTCACGGTCTTCAGATCTTCAAAGTAAACTATAGCCTATATGAAGCCAAAGATTAATAGCTATATAACTAATTCTGACGGTTTTTTTCGTAATAAATAAAAACTAAATTAGTTTCACGCTGTATCCCGCATACAGTTAGGTAGGCAGAGGGAATCTATTGTATGTTAAGACATTCTGTTTTCCACTTTCCGCCGATCTTTTTATGCATTGAGTGTTGACGAAACTCAACGCCGGGTTACAGTCACAACCCTGCGCCACGACCCATGATTTGTTACATTACAGTTTTATTGAGATATCATTGTCAGCTGTGAGCCGGTTAGTTAAAAACAAGAATATTCATTCTTTTACAAAACATTTAAAAAATAAAATCAGTTGTATGATTTTCTACTTATTTTATCGTATTCTTTAAAATTGAATTTAATTTCCAAAACATACTGTTACAAATTTAGACTTGGCTTTGTATTGACATTATTATTTATTTTGTACTAGTAAAGCGCCGACTCTTTACAAAAGCGACGATATTCAGTGCAATGTAATTTTGGTGACAAATCTCTCTGATGAATAATTAATTTGAAATTGATAGATTATTACTGGTTATTATTTTTTGTAATACTTCACCGGCTTTGCCAAGTTTATCAGGTGATTTAAAGCAAAATAAATCACGAGTCCATGAATTTTGAACGTTCTTGAAATAGATGCGTATATTGTAGGTGCCATTGTTATCTATGTGAATCAGTTAAATAAAAAAAAAAAACAGCTTCACGCTGTATCCCGCACACACCAAGGTAGGCAGAGGGTACCTAGTGTTAAGACACTCCGTTTCCTACTTACCACCGAATTTTGAGGAGGCATTGCGTGTTGAGTAGCGGAACACAACTCAACGCTCTTTGCCTCGACACAAGAGCGTAGAAATGGAAATATAAATTAAAAAAAAATCATTTCTTACAGTAGGGATCGAACCCACAACAGTCGCGTTACAGTCACAACCTTGTGTCCCTGAGCCACGACGGTCTCGTAGAGGCCTAATAGAGGTTTATGTTTAAAATATTCTTACTTATCTAGTGCGATAAGTGCAAATTGGATTTTTATGCCACACATTTTCAATTGTCTTATTTTAAACCTATGCAAGTGGGGTAATCTATTCGAAAACTTTGCTAAGCAGCTTTTCCTATAATATGGGAAAACTAGCGTTCCGCTCAAGGCTTTACAGGTGTCGACTTGCTATTATAGATATTTCGTTATTTTGTTTTGGTGTTCAAGTGCTCTGTTTCTTAAATTACAAATCTATGATATTTAAACAGAAAATTCTGTTTAAATATAATATGCAAGTATTATACATAAAAAGCTTTCTTTTCAATCGCTTTATTTATTAGTGAAAACAGCATTAAAATTTGAAAGGTCTACTCCTACATAAGCGAATGACATATGATGAAAACCCGCACCACCCCCGACTATTTCAATAAAGTTAGTAAAACTATTTAGTTTATAGTCTAATAATCTACCGATTTAGTGTTATATGGACAGAAAGTGGAGCGTTTTAACTTTAGGTTCTCTATGCATGAAGTAAGAACCCTGAAACTAAAGAAAATTGTGGCTAGACAAAATTTGTATAATCTGCTCGAAAATTTGTATAAATGGAAAAAATTATAAAAAAAATTTACTTGTTTTCAAATCTGGTCATTACATTCTAAAGCTATTCAAACTAGCATCTACCCTCAATAAATACCAATTTTTGTTTAAATATGAGGGACCATTCCAATACCTCATTTCTAATGTACCATATTATATTAGCAATTATAACGAAAATGTCCCTTCAACTTCATCATAGCATTCCACTTTCACTCAGTTCAGAATTTTCTTAAAAAAATATAATGATCATTGAAATTTTGATGAGTATGATACATAGTTACACAAAGAAAAGTATAGCGAAATACATTTTCATGTTCATTTCACATAAAATTTATGTCAATAAGTAGTGTGTGCACAACATCTATATTAATATATATAATGAAACATATTTTTTTATAAAATTCCAAAAAATTTAATTATAATTGCAATGGATGAACACTAAATTAATGACGATTTGACTGATGTGTTATTTAAATAAAACAATTTTTGGTTGGTCAAATATTCTAGAATTTTTCTTGTTAGAACAATCAGATATCCATTTCTATTTGTGGAACACAAGGTTGATATTTTTATTTTATTTCAATTCAAGTAACATTAATAGACAATTCACAATAATGAAACATTTGTTTAATTAAATTTTGAATTCATATAAACTATATTTCCTTACATTTAATAAAAATTAAGGACTCTACAGTTTATAAATGACTACTAACATATTAATATAACAAATGTGGTATAAAATTCTTACAGTTTTGTAAGCTGAAGAGTAGGGTATTGCTGACCATGTCAGTGTTACAGAATCTACTGAATTTTTGGTGCAAACTTACATTTAAAGAAGAAATTATTAAGCAAAATTTTAAATCTATATTTAGGCTTTACTTAAAAACAGTATATTGAATAATTTGATATTGTTTTGTAATGCTCAATATAACATATCATTCATTTTCAATTGTGTTAATCATCAAAATTTTGAGATAGCAAGAAGTTTGCTGCTAGGTTTTCATTTTTTTCACAAGCAAAATAAGCTTGAATAACCATATGTTCCGGAAATCCTAAAGCTTTTAACCTTTCTATAGCTTCTTTATCTTGAGGTGATACTTGAATAACATTTTGAGGTTGCTGTGCGGCTGGAGCAGGATTTTCCACAGCAGAATCGTCTGGTGCAGCACCAGTAGCTGGTGTATTTACAGGTTCATTAAGCATCCTAACAAAAGCTTGCTGATGCTGACTTATGGCTTGCAATAGTGCAGGATTACTCTGACCAATTTGTTGAAGGACAGTATTTAATAAATTAGGATTTTGTTGAATCACGGCACGCATTTGTTGGAATTGTGGTTGTTCTCTTAGAAAGCCTAATGGATCATCATCAGAGCTTTCTTCAGCTTCTTGCTCCTGTAGTAATTCTTCAGGAATACCAGTTATAAGATATTCTACAGCTCTTTCACGATTATTGAAAGAAGCGCGAAGTGCTTGTTCAACTTGCTGCCTGTTATAACCCATATCCATAATACTTTGAACAGTAGATTCAAAATCAGGTTCATTAGATGCAATAGGGAGTTCGACCGCACGTTCAGTTTCCTCAGCAGGAGCAGTTGCAGTATTTTCTTCTGGAGCTTTACTTTTACCATCTCCGCTTTCTGTCGATGCACTTTCTCCGGCCTCGGGTGCCGAAGCGGATGACGCTTGTTGACTCTCCGAAGATTTAGGTTTCGTTACCATTATAACAATAAATTTCTTTTCATCTATATTGTACGTACATAGTTTGTTATCATCAAGAAGAATTTTACCCGCATAAATAAGTTTTTGATTATCTGCCGCATAATCTTTGCCTTTTTCAACCTCAATTTTAAGCTTCAATGCCTTAACTGTTTCATCAGGATCAATTTCTATTTGAAATGTTTGCTGCTGTAACGTTTTTAATGTCACCAACATTTTGCTGCTAATATAGAATACAATGAAAAATTCTGATCTCGCACAAATAACCGATCTGACTCGACAAAATTATCCAGTAAACATAACCTCGTTGCCAAAATTACTTTTTTATGTCATCTTCGATCGGATACATGAAAAATATTAAAAACCATCTAGTCATTAATATTTCATTAAAAATAGATAAATTGAAACTAAACTTTATAAATAATAACAAAATATTTCCTATAACTAGGCGTTTACAGTTAATTTTAATTATTTATTATAAAAAAAAAAAACAATTATATTTTTATAGAGCAAAATGTTAAATGACAGTTCCCTAATTGTTATTTTTAACCAAAAAAGGTATATTTTTAAGACCAGCAAGTAAAGCAGAAATTTTGCTGTGAAATACAAGCTTGGATATTACACGTTTATTGAAGTGGCATCTATAAACTACCCCTGTTTCTTTAAAAAAAATGAATTCGGCAAAAAATTGTTGGTACGGACAATGACAATTAGTATAGAATAATGATAAGCATGTGAAGAATTAAAATTAAAGACTTAGCTGCTAGCCGCTGTATTACTAGAGGGGAAGTCAAACCACCCTAGGTTTAGGAGGAGACCTTTCTTACCACTCACTTTTCCATCATAAATCTTTTTTGCTATGCGTCTGAACTTGGAGTCGAAGCATAAGAAGCTGGAAGATTTAAGATCCATAGGTTAGAGAAGAACAAGTGCTTCTTAAAATCAAAGAGGAACAAGTGCTTTCTGTAAAACAGGAAATGGAATGTTGAAGTATGCTCTGCCAATATACTCAAGAATTATTTGAGGGAAGCAGCGAAAGAAATATGTGGTAAATGAAAACGAAATTTTCGTAAAAAGTACGATAAATGGTGGGATGATGAAGTGAAAGACACTGTAGTAAAAAAGAAAATAGCATGTTAGGATCATAAGGCCTTAGATAAATCTTTTTAAAAAAGAAAAAGGATAAGCTACAAAAGCACCAAACTAAAGTACTGATAATAAGTTCTTTGATTTTCACGATTATTACACATTTTAAATGAAACTATTTTAACCGGATTAATCGCGTATATTTTGTACCGGTGGACTACCCGTGACCAAGGACTACTGCAAAGTGTTCGAAACGTCGGGTTTCCAAAAATGTATAAAAATACAAAATATACGCGATTAATCTGGTTAAAATAGTTTCATTTAAAGTACTGATGTTAACGAGCAACTTCGGGGAAAATATAAAACATTTCTGACGAGATTATAGTGATTCCCAAGATTGGTTACTACTTAGCCACTCGTTTTACAGCGGTGGGCAGAATTTACGAGGAGATATATGTATGTGATGACGCTTCTGCCTTAAATAACAAATACGCTGAGTTTTGATATTGCTGATGGCGAAATTAACATACAAGAAGTTGAGTAAGTCATAGAAGACTAAAATATGATAAGCAGCGGGAACAGATGGAGTTACAGCCACGTTTCTGGGACTTATTCTGATTTTTTGGAGGACCAGAGCCTCTCCTTCCGTTTGAAAGAAATGAACTAAAGACGCTCAGGCGCATTGCTACCGGTAACGGTAAAGAATTGATGGTGCCTTAGATGCATTAATAAGACTGTGAAACGTCAGAATAGTTGCACGTTTGGCCGTACACAATTCAATAGGTGTTATAAAAGAAGAATGAAAGAAACGTAAGGTTCAAAAAATTCAAAACGTTGACATTAAATCTCTCGTAACTAGCTGTGTAAAACTTCCTAAGTTGTATGGGTTGCCGAGAATACACAATAAGACTATACTGACTGTACCTCCAATAGTTAACCAAATTGATACGCCGAGGTATATATCTTAAGCTAGTCAACAAAGAAACCATGGTCAGATTTAAGTCCATTCGATATTCACCAGTACCAGGACTGCATCAGCATTGTTAAACGAAACCTAGAGAATAAGAAAAGAATTTATTAAACTATTCAAACACTACCTTACATGTACATTTTAATATGGTAATAGAAAGTATGGAGGTTTTCTAGTAGATGGCTTTTAGCTCTGCATCATGTCTACCTAGGATGTATAAGCGTTAAGTTGATGACATTTTTACAATTTTACCTACGAATAATATCTATATAATTTTAAAGCACCTCAATTCTATTAATGATAATATTCAATATTATATAATGTAAAAATACCAATAGATACGTCGATAGTGAATCTCACCACCTACATCCTACACATTTATCTACCATTGACAAATCTTTATCATCTTACCTTTTATTAACATTGAACACCTAGGGAACGAGTTTTGATAGGTGAAGAATGCCCTTCATCAGCACAAGATGCATGCTCCCCTCCAGCGTAGTCAGAAGACCAACAAGCCATTCCTAGTAGAAAGACAACCGACATTTCTACCATATCTGAAGGGGGTGACAGACAACATTGGCGTAATCTTAAGAAAAGCTCCCATTAAAACTATATTTAAGTATAACAAGAAAGTGACAATTCTTAATGATGATGAAATATACAGAAAGCCAGGACCAAGTGGCGTCTATCCATTAGTGCTCCTGAGCTGACATTGGTGCTAATGCGTACTTTTACTTAGTTGGCGTAGTCCTGGACTGTTTCTTCTGCATATCAATGATATGTTAGAGGATTCTAACATACATGGCTATATAGATGACAGCAAAGTGGACGCTGTATACTTCTACCACGCAAGTCTTTCTCGGAAAAACCTCGATGAACCTCGGGAGCCCTCTCATGGAGTGAAAGCAACCTGGTTTAATTCAATCTCCAGAAGACACAAATTTGCGCGTTAACCGCTAATGCTTGCTACACACGTAACGATATATCTTAACGGTAAATATATGAAAAGCAAATTGATAGGTTTGTCGGTCGTGTGTATGACAAATGGCGGCAAATTTATAGTTCATCGACGGCAGTTATCATTTTCATTAAAATGATTGGTCTCGATTGAGGTTGCACAACTTATCGGGTGGATGGCGATCGTTCGATTCGGTAAATCGGCAGTACTTCACGCACACACAACAGATATACCCTTTCGATATATGCGTTCTGTGACTTCACGTGACGTGACGTGATACACGTCCGTACTCCCACAATATCTCGAAGGAGGGAAGAGATGAACTTTGCGAACTATTACAAGAATTTATAGTGATATAAAATATACGAACTAAAACAGATATTTCCACTAGAAATAAATAAAAGTTAAAGAGAGGTCAGTAGTAGCGCAAGGGCACAACAAAGTGTAACTGTGAACGCGACAGATTGTAGGTTCGAGATTCCAACTCGAGAAAAATATTTAATTTAAAGGCAGCTTATTGAAATATGGACCTATTCATTCTCAAATAATTATGCTAATTTTTCATAGCGAATTTTAACTCATTTAATAAACTAGTCTTTACTAGTTGTGGCGCAGGACCACAAGCGTGCGACTCTATATGCGTCATATTATGGGTTCACTTCCCAGTCGAAGTAATGAAATATAAAAAAAATGTTTGGGAAAATAGCTAAGCCTAGTATTGCAAATGCATCAACATTTTCCGTTGTAGGGGACGTGTTTCCCGCGTAAGCTTCTGTGGGGAACTTGCGATTAAAGTCGATAACGGAGTGGTATGGAGGCACTATGAACGTTGGATTTATCTGCATAGATTGAAATTGTTAGAATATATCGTTACGTGTGTAGCAGTCATAAGAAACACCCAGTTGTCGTGTCACCAGTTTTCCAGAAATTCCTCTTAAAGCCACGCCCAGTCCACATTGGGCTTTAGAGTCCAGTGACTGCTACTATCGCGATCATCTGGAAAGCAAAGCCAAGTTGGCCTCAAAGAAAATGGGGGCCATCGGCAGAGCGAGACAGTACTTCACGCCAAACACCGATTGGCCCTGTATAGGGTTAAGGTTCGGCCTCATTTGGCGTACTGTTCTTATCACTGGGTTGATGCACTCGAGAATCAGGTTGACCTATTTGATCACATACAACGTAGAGCCGTTCGAATCGTTGAGGCCTCAATGATCTGTGATGAAGGCTTGACAGTTTGGCTTTGCGTAAACACGTCTGCTCGCTATGCGTTCTCCACCGCTTTCATCAAGGGGAGTGTTACGGAGAACTGTTTGACTTGTTACCTGCCGCCAAATATTCTAACCGCACAGTACGTCACAAACTCAAGTATTGTCCACACTCTCTGAATGCGTGACTACTGTGCGGTTTCGTGAGAACTTTCTTCTACACGCCACGCAACTGTGGCGTGGCCTCCCTGCAGCAGTGTTTCCCGGTCGAAACGACTTGGATACCTATAAAAATCGCATTTGTCACCACTTCGAAGGCCCGCAATGCACCTGAAGCTCCTCTGGTATTACACGGGGTCTTGGGCGGCGGTGATCACTTACCATCAGGTGACCCGAACTTTTGTTAGCCTTGTCTTTTTCCATAAAAAAAAGAGTGATCTATTGAGTTATTGTAACTTTAAGGAGGATTTTTTTTTTACTTTTTTTTTGCTTATTCGTTTGCTAATAATCCGATTCGTGATCCATATTTATTGTTTGTTCGTTGTTTTTTTACCGGAGCTGATAAAAGCGTATACATCTGCGCGTTATAACAGACTAATGGTTTGTTTGTATAAATTTAAAAAATATATTTTCCAATAAATTTACACATATTTCATACTTACCTTTAGCAGTGTTTATAAATAATTAAACTTTTCGTCGACGTCACGAACAAATTATAATATTTAAAATTTATTTTAAGCAAAGTATTTGAAAAAAAATCTTCTATTAAAGATGGTTGAATTAATGACCTTCACCAACCTATCTCTCAAAATTAGCGGCATGAAGGTTTCACGTGTGTTCTGTTTTCTAATTTTCGACGAATTTAATAATCACAAACAAATTTAATATGTAATTGAAAAATAACCATATATTTCAAAAATATTCCAATCCACAAATTACACCTTTATAGACAAAAACTGCTTCAAGTGTCAGGTATTCACTGTCAAGAAAAGAGTGGGAATGTTTTGAAATTCTCATATTTAAATAACATAAAATAATATCGCGTATAGTTGAGTCAATAAACTTTTAAGGTACTCTTTGAAATCCTATGAATGAATGAGGCCGAATTTTTTTTAATGTATAGATATACTTATTAATTAATTTAATGTATTATAAATTGAGAGATTTGTTGCATTATAGGTTTTTAACAGTAGCTGCGATGTTTTCGGGATATTTTGAAAACTTTAAATAATTAATGTAACCATTTCATTATTTTATTAAAATGTCTTAAAACCCACTGTGGTACTTTGCACATTTTGGAAAGTTAAATGGTTCCAATAATCTTAGGATAATGAAATCAAATTTACTGTCTAGATACCATGACAACAATCAAGTAATAAGGAACAAATATCGATGGTTTTTTTGCATAAATGAATTGACAGATTGTAAGTAACTATCAAAACGTGTATAAATATTTTGGGACACTTATAACGCAAGAGAAAGTTATGTGGTAATACGCACTCCCGGTGCGTAAAAATTAGGTGACCAGGTTCCCTCTGCCTACTGCCCTGCTATGCACGGGATACAGAGCGTAAAGGTACTTACTCCAAACTGTGTTTGCCCACTGTATAAAATGCATTAAACAAAATTGCAAAACAATTACAAATGAAAGTATCAATTAATGAAAATTGTTTTATTTGTTGATTAACATATTGACTCATATAAAAGCAAGGGTTGTCCAATTTGAGGTATAAGTAAAATATCAGATACACACAGACAATACTTGTTTTACAACAACAGGCCAAAAATAATTAAACAAATTTTAAATATTTAAATTTGTTTATAAATTTGACAGGCCAAAAATAATTAAACAAATTTTAAATATTTAAATTTGTTTATAAATTTGATGACAAACTATAAACACTTATATTTATTACACTAAATAGTATTGTGCTATAGTTGTCACGTTTCTAGTAACCAAAATAATTTATGTAATGTCTGCCTTTCTATTGAGTATATACTGACATTTAAAGAGTGATTTCTTATAAAATATTTTTTTCACATTCATTAAGCCATTTCTTAGGTACACTTTTTGTACCACTTTGCATCTGCTTAATTGCATTAAAGACAGCTAAATCAGCTATAGAAAAATTATTATTATAGATCCAGCAGCTAGAACTATTATTTGCAAATATATTGTTGATATAATTTTCCTTTCTTTTTTCTGGTGCAGTTTCAAGTTGATGACATATGTCAAGGAAACTGTCTAGTTGATGGTTTTGGTAGTCATAAGGTACTACATCACTATATACAAGACATAAGTATCTTATGATGTTCACATTGCCAATAATTGGGACATCTAAAGAAGAAATTTTCAGTTCTGGGTTTGCCGACTCTGAAAAATAATTTCACTTATTATTTTTTATCCTCATTAATCATTAAGATTATTGCAGACACTATATTTTTAACTGCCAAGATAAAAAGTTTTATTACCTAAGTTAATAAATATTTTTATATGTTTTTCTCTAAAAGTATATGCAAAATCCTAAAGCTATTCAACCATCATAATATTTTGACCACCTTTATACTATATTCAAAGATTTAATGAAAATAATATTGATTCAAATAATTACTGCAATGATTAAATACTTACCAGATTTAAATATGAGTCTGAGGTTTATTTTGGATTCAGGTTTTAATTGGTACAAGTCTTGAAATTTTTTAAAAAATGCTTTTACTTTTGCAACTTTTGCATTTGAAATGGAAGAATGAATATGCCATGACACACTTAATGTTTTATGTTTTAAAAATATATTTAAAAACCAAGGGAGATTTTCAGTATTTAAAATAATTACTATTTCTTGTTGCTCTGTCTGTAACACCAAAAATAAAATTAAATATTTATTTGTGAGAATAAGCAATTCTAATGATTAATTTGATATTCCATCTATATATCACCACAGGGCTGCCATGAGTGGGTGCAGGGGGCACTAGTGTGTGACTGTAAACGCAACTGGTTGTACGTTCAATCACCACTCAAGGAAATATTTTTTTTATTTTCATTTGTTCGCTTGCTCTGTTGTTGAGGCAAAGCATGGCATTGAGTTCCACTACTCAACACACAATGCCTCTAAAATTCGGCGGCAAAAGGAGTGTCTTAATACTAGATTCCCTGTGCCTACCCTGCTGTGTGTGGGATACAGTGTGAAGCTGGTTTATTTTAAATTTATTATTGTTTGGGTAATCCAAACAATAACAAGTTTAACATAATATAATTAATGTAATTTACAGCATTTATTTAATTACAGATTTTTTATAATAATTAACTTACTACAAATTCCAATATTTTTATACAGTTGCAATAAAATGAAAAAGATAATAGTAGAAGTGGCTAAACTTACAGTATCAACAACATTGGTTGTCATTTCTTGTTTTACATATGGATTTAAAACACACAATGAGCTTATCTTTTTTATTCTTTCATAAAGAATATCTAATTTTATTAGCAGTTTGTCCTGCCTGTTTTCTAAGTCAACAAGCTGATTAGTAGGCATTTTCTGAAAGGAATAAATGTTTAAAATACAAGAAAACTAATCAAATGTGTAAGCTCCAATCTAACTGCAACTATTTACTATGTTATAATGAGATAAAGATAGTTTTTTATGTTTAGGTAAAATAACAGTGTTCTCTCTTAGAAAAAAACTGATTGAAAAACTGTTGTTCAAAGTAGTCAAAATAATGAATTCAATTCGTTTCCTCTTGTGAAAAGTTTGTGGACATCAAGGCACAGTGGTATGGGTTCTAACTGTAAATACTATGGTTGTGACTTCGATTTTCACTTGTGGGGCAAAAAAAGGTTCTCTCTGTTAAAAAATTAAATCTCAATCTGAGAAGTGGATGATTCTACAACATATATCAATTATCATGCTATAACTTAAACTTGTGGTGGAATAAATGAAGAAGAATGTGCTCAGCTGGTTTGGGCAGATTGAATGAGTGATGAAAGAATGGCAAAAAAAGATTTATGATGGAAAAGTGAGTAAGTAAGTAAGAGAGATAAGGGGAAAACTCGGTTGACTTTCGAAAACACAGTATCAAGGATACTGGAGGAAGGTCACGTAAAAAGCATGAGGACCCCCCGGAGTGCATGTATGAAGAGGTTGATGATAGTGGACGAGGCGAAAGAGTTATGTAGAGACCGTAGCGTTTGGCGCTCCGTTCTCTCTGACTACCCCGCTAGGGATAAAGCGTTAAGCTAAGTTAAGGTAACTTATGCTTTAAAGTATAAATTTAAACTTTTGAAATAAACCTTAAGAAACTTGGTAACCTGATCGCTTATATTGATTTCTATATCGTTTTGGTATATGTCGGTTAAATTCTTCAATCGATACATGCACTTAGGCAAGATTACTTCTTCATTAGTAGATATGATATTTTTCATATGATACATGGCGTTTTTATTTTTTTACATGCACGAATATTATTTGCTTCGATTTGACATAATACACATACTATAGACCAAGGAACATGTACTCTATCTACCAAGTAAGCACATTGCATTGCCTTGCCATCGCCACTTGCCAAGTTGCCACAACCACAGAGTATTTTCATAAACTCGCCAAATGTTCAATCATGCCGGGCTGCCAGAAAAACCTACTTGTTTTTTTTTTTAAATATCCTTTAAAAATATATGCCATACCGTACACCAAAGTTTATTATGTAAGCAATAATTAAATTATTCTATTTTTAAAAGAATCATTTATTTTTGAGCTTAAAGTTTTTTTTTCACAAAATTTTAAAAAGATGTGTCAAATTTACACGCTTCTGAATGTCCGGAAAGTCTCCACAGGCTCTAATCTTTCACAAACGCTTGAATGCCACTTATAAGCATAAAATAATAATTTGTGTACAATTTTTATAAAATTTACAAAACAAGAATATTATTTTCAATAATATTTACTGTATATAATATGTGGCTTACACGCTTGCCGAGGCTTGCAAGCAAGCGTTCACCAATACAAGCGTCTGAACGAGATGTAACTTCGCTTGTGTGAGATTGTCAATGATCCGGACCAGTGTCGGTTTTTGAAAACAGAAAACATAAAAGAAAATAAGAAACAACTGTACTTATGGTTATGGGTTCGATCTCCACTTGAGGAGATGAAATATTTACTTAAATTTATATTTCCATTTCTTTGCTTTGGGGTCGAGGCTAAGCGCGGCGTTGAGTTCTGCCACTCAACACGCAATGCCTCTAGAACTCGGCAGAAAGTAGGGAACAAAGTGTCTTAACACTAGGTTCCTTCTGCCTACCCTGCTGTGTGCGGGATACAGCATGAAACTAATTTAAGTTTATTTTTTTAATTACCATAATAAAGGCACAACATTCTTCATCATGGTAGTAAACACTGATTCGTTGAAAACAATATCTTTGCCATGTTCCTAATTTTCCACTGAAAACTGGAGGCATTGTGTGTTGAGTAGCGGAACTCAACGCAACTCTTTATCTCGACACCAGAGCGAAGAAATGAAAATATTAAATATTTTATTTCCTCTAGCGGGAATCGGTCCCACAATCTGGTGCGATCACAGTCACACTTTGTGCCCCTGGGCCACGAATGGCCATTTTTCTTTTTTTTTCTCATCTATCTTTTTTATTGTTTTTTTTTGTAAGTAAGCTAAATACTTTCACTAAAGCAAAGGTTTATTGCTTTCTATCCATTTTAGACTTAACACTGCGTAAGTGTTAAGTTTCTTACATATAAAGCTATTGAGCGCATCTGACGCAATGTCAGATTTTGCGACGAAATATTGTCAATAATATTGTGTAGTGTGCTGGGCCATATGAACAATGTTATTGTCAATATTGTATTGACAAATAATATTGTGTGTGTGTGTAGCTAGCCCTAAACTGAACTTACGAACACATACAAATTTTTTAATACACGCAATTTGTCATTTATTACTGAGTATACGTCACAATAAAAAAATAGCATCAGGAAATAAATATATAATTTAAAATTTCAAAAATAAATTAGTTGGTCTAAAATCGACATTAGACAATTTTGATTTGTTTGTTCTTACAAGAATTATTAGGTCATTTCATCCAGAATTCAATAGGATGAGAACATTAAAAGAAATGTGCATTTTTTTCCGAAAATGCTATTATTGCTCATATGCATTTAAAAAAATTAAATAAATAAAAATAAATATTATTTGTTATATATTTTTTGCTGATGCTATTTTTGCCATTGAAATTAGCCATTTGTTTGTAAGTTCAGTTTTATAGTAGATTATCTATAATAATTTTTTATTAAATTAAAATTGATATACATAAATATATATATATAAAACTTACGATAAAAAATAATACATTTTTGTTCTCTTAAAAATAGTATAAAAAAATACATCAAGACTATAACAGTTATTTTTAATTAGATCACGAATCTGTATATTGTGGGAGAACTTTTTAATAATTTTAAATCTTAAAATTTTCATTCTATTTCCTATATATTTAAGTTAGAGTAACACAAATTAAATTTATGTTCGAAATTCAAATGTTACTTTAATGTTGCCTATCCATTATTTAAGTATAAATATTATTGGAGAACTATATGGGGTCATTTATTACTTATCTTAATTTTTTTATGTACGTAGAAAAAATATTTATTATATTTTTTTATTAATTTTGATAAAAAAAACATCAATATCAATTTATTATGTTAAAAAGTAGTAAATTGACTTCATTCTTGAAATGGAAAAAATATGGCGGCCAGCTACCTAGACTGACTGATTGCGAAGTGATAAGTGTTGTGCGCAACTGTTATGTACTCTTAAGTTATAAAAGACAATGGATGTTGCAGTTAAAATATTAAAAATATGTTTCTTTTACAATATTAGTATTCTGTCCCTGTGGGATATTTGATTTTTGAAAGATGCTCGATTGGTATAAAATTCAATAACCCTCAAGTTAGAAAAACGACATGGCGGACTAATAATCAACCAATGAGAAGCGAGCATTAAGCGTTTCAGAATTGCATGCACCTATTCACATTTCGCGTCATTACGTTTTGGTGCCTTGTTTCTTAGATAATAATCCAAATCTGTTAAGTGGTAAATTATGTTCTGTATCTTTTATTAACGATATCGTGGAAATAATCGCATTTTTAGGCAGTGTTAAACTCTCTTCCTTTGAAGCGTCTCAAAAGCTGGGACCATGAATGCCTTAGATTTAGGATGAACCTAAATACACTTATGTACATCGTTTTGTTTTTGTAAACAATAATGTGTTTTCAATACACGTGCAAATTTGTGCAAAATTGACAGTTGTTTATAATAATGACGGGAAGGGGGGCAAAAAAACGCGGGAGGCCCCCGAAATCGGGAAGTTTTGAAAAGAATAGAAAATTTCAATACCATTTATTAAAAAAACCAAAATATTTACAAACACAAAATGTGGGATCTAGTTCCCTCGCAAGTACTCCATCGGCATCTAGAGCATCATCACCACAGGGAAGTGATATTAGCAGGCGGAGTACAAGAAAACAGAGAGGTGGCAAGTCTCATAAAAGTAAAAGAGGAGGTTTGTCAAATGCTTATTCTCGGAGAGGATATAATCCACATGCTGCCGACTATCATGAGTCGGAGTATCATTATGGATCAGATTTTGGAGATGAATTCAGTGATAGATCTGAACCCGAAGAAGATCGCGGCAGTGAGAGCTCAGAAGGTACCGTTCGTGACGCCGCAGCGAGTGACAGTGATTTTTCTATTAGTAGTTATAGTTCTGTAGGTGGAACCTCACGCAAAACAAGTAATAATCTTTTAAGACCTCCAAGTCCAGATCCACTTTGGCTACAACAAGAACGTCAGATACCTCCTCTAATACTACCACCGTCTTCAGATGATTTAATAATACCTCATCATTTAGTTTTACAAATAGTAGGTGTATATGAGGTACTGCGGCATTTTAGGCATCTGGTGAGATTATCACCATTTAGATTAGAAGATCTATGTGCAGCTGTAAGCTGTGAAGATCAGAGTAATTTACTCATAGAAGTACATATAATGTTGCTTAAAGCTTTGCTACGAGAAGAGGATGCACAGCAAACTCACTTTGGGCCATTAGATCATAAAGATAGTGTTAATATTACTTTATTTCTATTAGACATTATGACTTGGCCTGAGGTTTTAAGAATTTATGTGGAAAGTGATAAATCATTTGATAAGAACATAGGTAGGGTCTTAAATTCATGTGAATATCCTTTTACAACTATTGAAGATCGTTTAGCAGTACTTCAATTTTTATGTAATCAATTTTTAATAACAAATCCAGTTCGAGATGATCTTATAAGTGAAGGTAAATATTATTTTATTAACACTAGTATGTGTACATATATTTTCTTTCTTTAACTTGTTCTTAGCTTACAATAATACTTTCTACCAAACAGTTACCATATAATGATTTTTTCAGCTCCTATACAATATGATGATCATTGCCGAGTTTGTCATCGCTTGGGTGACCTCTTGTGCTGTGAAACTTGTCCAGCTGTTTTTCATCTTGAATGTGTTGACCCTCCATTAGTCAATGTACCGTCAGAAGATTGGCAATGTGCTCTATGCAAACAACATAAAACAATAGGTGTAACAGATTGTTTGCCTGATGCTGAAAAACAAGGCTTATTATGTAGACACGAACATTTAGGTTTTGATAGACATGGTCGAAAATATTGGTTTATTGCAAGACGGATTTTTGTGTATGTTCTCATTCATTATTTGTGCAGTGGTTACTTTCATAAATAATTATTATATATTATTAATAAACTGATATATGATTGTTTTTCATTGTAGAGAGGCTGAAAATAGTGATGTATGGTATTACACATCATCTCATCAGTTCCAAGATCTTCTTGATGTATTAGATGCAAATGAAATGGAAGCACCTTTGGTAAGAGAATTAATTGAAATGAAACAAGAAATCCTAAGACAAATGAATGTAACTGAAGAATTAACTGAACAAGCTAAGGGAAATCGAAAGTCTTATTTGGAAGTTGAAATAAGTAATATTATAAAGAGGAAAGTAGTAAAGGAGGAACAAAGACATATAGAACCAAACAATGGTATTAAATTAGATGATAAAGATGATTCTGAAATGTCTATGGTCCATGAAAGTGACATAGTTAATGAAGTCACCATTACTAGTGATGAAATTGTCAAAGATGAAAATGATGATATTGACAGTGAAGATACTAAAAGAATTAAAAATAATTGTTTAGTTAAAACAAAATCACAAAATCAAAAAAGAAGTGATGATGGTATGTTTTGTAATGCATTTATTAATTTTAAATGTGAATAGTGTTGATTTTAAAATAGTAATAAATAAATTTTAGTTACAGATCGAGTTACACGTCTTAAATCTAATCAAATCTCAAATGGCACATATCTTTTTAAGTTGGGTAATGAAAACACCTTCAAAAGTTACATAAACCAATATACTAATAATCCTTTGGCTTTAAATAAACCACAAAGAAATGAAGAGAGGGACAAGAAACGTTATATTTCCCATAAATTTTCTCTTTCTTCAGGACAAGAATTTAAGTGGGTTGGATTGTTAAATGGTAATTTTTATGAAATGTTTAAAATTGATATACTAATATCATTTATATAGTTTTGCACTGCACCATTATTATTTTTATTCACATCATTTATTTTTCAACAGCAACAAAGCCATTATTTGTAGCAACTTTGAGACAAACTTTGCTTCAACTGGAATCTAACATAGTGCTACAGTTCATGCACCCAAACTGGACATTGTTACGGAAGCCTTGGGTTCAAGCAGTTCAACTTTGTCAGGCTCCCAGAGATTTCGCAAGAGCTCTTTGTGTTTTGCAGGTACTAAAAATAATATTTTGTTTAATGTAAGGACAATTATTATAGTACTTATTATTGAAGTTGTAGTGGCACAGCATCTGATCTTAAACGCAATAATTGTGGGTTTTATCCCTATTCCGGAAATAAATGAATTGTTTTATTTTTTTCTCTCTGATAACAAAACAAAATGCATCTTCATATACTGTTACTCAACACACAATGTCTTGAAATATGAAGTGGAAAGTTGGTATAAGAGTATTCTGATAATACATCATAACAGCTAAAAAATATTTATATTATACTGTAGGTTCTGTCCACTTTGTCTTCTTTATAAGGGCAACAAAAAAAATATGCCATTTGTCAATCTTGCTTTGGTATACATCAAATTATCATTGCTTTCCAGTTATGTCTTAAGTTTTTGTAAGTTATGTCTTGAATCCATAGGAATGTTAATAAAAAATAAATGCTAGTAATAAGTATATTTTTACTTTTTAAAGGAATATTGCCTTGTAATAAATAAAACCGAGTGTGAAATATATAAATATTTTTTTTAACAACGAGGAATTTAGATTTAACACATTCCATTACCTATTTTCCACTCAATTTTCTTGATGTTGTGTATTGAGTGGTATAACTCTATGGCACACTCTTTGTTGAGTGAGGAAATGACAATAAATCATTCCTGAATAAGGAATCTGGAATCAAATCCACATCCGTCGCCCTTATCGCATCTGTGTTACTGCCCTCCAACAGTCTAAACTTTAATAATAATTTATAATGTTACTCAATCTTAAACTTTCAACAGGCTTGTATTAAAAATGCTGTGTGGGTACCGGCATGGCATGAACAGCTGGGTCATGTGCGTCTAATGCGCACTACTGCTGCCGAGAGGGAGGAAAGAAAAAAGCTTGATAAAAGAGAGAAAAAAGAAAGAGATGAAGAAGAGGAGAGAAATAGAACCGCTTGCAATTTTGTTAAGTATTCATTGGGTCTCCGACATCAGGTAAACTTTTATCTTAATAATGTGATACTAGATTTATATTTCAGACATTTAAAAAACATCACTTGCAGGTATGGAAACAAAAAGGTGAAGAATACAGAATCCATGGACAATGGGGTTGGCTATGGAATTCTGCCACCAGGAGATTTAAAAAGCACAATAGTAATGTAAAATTAACCATATCTAATGGCCCTGCCAAAATTGCTGTTAGAGTCAGAGATGGCAGCATTATAAAAGTTTTGGCTGTAGAACCTAAAACTTACGAATATCTAACTTCAAATGAGTGCACCGAACAAAATGTCATGGAAAAATGTATGTAATAAATTTTAGTATAATTTTAATACAAAAATAATAATATGTTGTAATATTTATATGTTGCTTTTCCTTTATTATGTAAAAAATCTATTTTTTTAGTGCCTGTTTCTATGAGGAATATGAAATTAGAAAAAGAAACGGAAGATTTTGAAGAAATAGATGTTGAGAAAGCTTTAAGTTCATCTACTAGAAGATATTATCCTAAGATTGCTAGAAAATCAAAACTTGATGATTTTTTAGCTCGACGTACCTACTTAAAGTTTATGGAGGAAAAGAAGTTAGGCAACATTTTAAACAATATAAAAAAAGAGGAAGATGTAAAAAATGAAGAAGATAAAAATGTTGACATCGAGAGTGAAGAAACAGAGTCAGAAATGTCTTCAGCAACTGTAGAAAGTAATGACAACAACTCAAAGAATGTAAATGGCCCTAAAAATATTGAGATCTTAAAAGAGAAATATCAAATTTTAACAAATTTGACTAAGCACTATAAATGCTATTCAGCTAGCTGCAATAAATCTGACTTGTCTGTAGTGTCATCCATGAAAATCGAGTGTTATTCCCCACTTTGTATTGAAAAAGGTAAAATATTGCAACAGTTATTACAGTTACTAAAAGATAGTCCTAATAGCTGTAATACATTTTTACTTGCAAATTGTAAGGAAAGTAATAAAATTTCCATATTGGAGCAATATTTACTGGGGAAAAGTTCAAATTCCAATGAAAATATAGTGTCTGATTTACTATCGGCAGTTGCTTGTGCACAAGAATGTGATGTAAAAAGTTCTGATTGCTATGTAAAAAGAAAATCTAGTGGAGATAGTGATGTAAATTGTAAAGTAGAAAAGTATGAAAATGAAAATAACAATTCAATGTGTAGCATTAAATCAGAAAGTACACTTGAAGAGTCTGCTGTCCCAGCTGTTGGCAATGAAATGGACATTGATATAACAAGCAATAATAATGAAGACAATGAAGTTGAAATTGGACCTCTCAAGGAATTGACAGAGCAGGATCAACAAAACATTGAATCAGTAGATAATAAAGGTCGGCCACCAATACCAAAATTAAAAATAACTCGTGGAAAATCCTCAAAATCTAACACTAATATGAATAATGAAAAAGGACAGGATTCTTCATATGAATGTTCATTAAAATCTGAGAAAGCATCACACAAACCCAAATATCGTGCAGTTATAAATAGACGCTTTGGATTAACAAGGAGTGTTAAAAAAGAAGATAAAATTAAAGAAGAGAAAACAGATGGTGTAATTAGAGTTTATTCAACAGAAATTCCTAATGGTAAAGTCTATTTGAAGAGGGTACAGACTGCCGCAGTAGAAAAGAAAAAAAAGAGAACACCTGTTAAATATCCTCTCTGCTCATCATTTCATACCAAAAGCAAAGCTAAGACAATAATGGTTTTACCTCATCATGAATTAAAAAAACTGTGCAGGCAAGCAGGTCACAGCACGGTGTCTGGGTTCAGCCACAGCTGTAAGCCCAACCAGGTGGTGTGGCCGTACCCGTGCGCGCGGCCGCTGTTCAAGACGTGCTGGCTGTACCGCACCGTCAACCTGCAGTGGCTGGCCAGCGCCGCGCTGCAGCTGCGCGTCATGTGGGCGTGCCTGCGCTGGGACGACATGGCCGCCAAGCCCGCCACCGCCGACGGCAAGCACCAGCTCACCACCGACACGGAGATCGTGTCACTCGAGCTATTAAAACATCGTCATATCGGACAGTTTTCGGAGCGCACTCAATACCTTCGCCGAAAAGTAGTCATACCATTGGAGTTACCCAAAACCATCCGTGAGGTGACATCTATCCGAAGTGGTTTGCGGAAGAGGAAACGTGCCGAGTCGCCGCAGAATACTGAACCGCAGGTTATTTTCTACAAACGTTGTACTAATGTTAACATTCAATTAGAGAGAGTTAGATATTATTTTGATATTACGTTATTTTGATATTAGGTGACGGAAGAATGGGTCGACGAGGACAAATTAGAACTGTGGGAGGTGCGCCAGTACGGAGAGCGCGCGGAGAGAGTGACGCCAGTGACGCGCACCTCCACAGGCAAGCTGCCGCAGCGCAACACCGCCGCGCCGCCTAACGCCTCCGACCTCAAGGACAAAATGGAGCAGCAATTGCGAGAGCAACGTGCGGCTCACCAACAGAAACGAGCTTTGGAGATGTCAGGTACAGATGGCATTGTTATTTATTATAGTCTATTTATATGAGCTTGCGAAAAAATGTAAACAAACAAAACAGTTTCTCTCACAATTATTGATAATATCACATTTGTATGGATACGATTTTTTTTTCTACGTGATAGAACACGTTAGCAACAGTCACTTTTCCCTATTGGAGTTTTCTTTGATTGGTTTTACTTTGGTGCAGAAAAACAATTTAAGAAATTTATGATATTTTTCTATCAAATCTGAAAGGTTTTCAAAAGTTCTATAGATATCATTCAGAACTATTACTTATGGTGTATTACTTTCATATATTTTTTATAAAATTTATTAACTACATCAAATGTGACTGTAACCTTTTTTGCTTTGATTATCTTATATCTCATGGCTCTTCAAATAAGATATAGTAATAAATAACTTGTATAGTAATTATTGTCTGTTACAGAAAAATCGAAGACTACACCAAACCAAGTCTCTGGGAAGAGTACATTGACTTCATTATTGACCACACATACATCTACTCCCACTGGTCAGAAAAATATTATTGGGACTAGAAGAATTATTATGACAAAAGGCGCGGATGGAACAACGAGAGTCATAAATCAGACAGTCACCAACAACAATAAATCAATTTTATCTTCTGAAGTCAACAAAACTCCTCAAAAAGAAGGACCTCAGAAGGTACAAATAATTAGAGCTCCCGATGGCAAACTTACTGTTAGAGGTTTACTCGCAGGACAACAATTGATACAGATGCCGGATGGTAAATTACATGTGGTGATGCCCGGGCAGCAAGGAATAACAGGCCAGCTGGTGGCAGCCTC
>JAATLQ010009671.1:3929-22535 GCA_013421005.1 Heliconius erato x Heliconius himera | reverse complement strand
AGCTGTTTATTAAAAAATATTTTGTTTTATTTTCATAATATTAGGTTTATTCTATGATTGATCCTGACTGGTTGTGGGTTCGATCCCCGCTCGAGGAGATGAAATATTTACTTAAATTTATATTTCCATTTCTTCGCTTTGGTGTCGAGGTTAAGCGCGGCGTTGAGTTCTGCCACTCAACACGCAATGCCTCCAGAATTCGGCAGAAAGTGGGGAACGGAGTGTCTTAACACTAGGTTTCCTCTGCCTGCCGTGCTGTGTGCGGGATAAAACGTGAAGCTAATTTTTATTTCGTACTTCCCCCAATTTTAGTTGCTGGTTACGTCACGTACTACATTCATGTTTTCCTTTAAATTTAATTTTTCTAAGTTCAAATTAAGGTAGTAAGCTGTTTATTTAAAAAATATTATGTTTTATTTTCGTAATATTAGATTTATTCTATGATTGATCTCATAATGTTAATTACTTCTACGAAGCCAAAGCTACTTTTTTGTTTTTTTAAAGTCTATTAATAATATTAAAGTTATTTAACACTAGTACTAGTACAATCGCAATATTAAACTAGGTATATTATTTTTTTCAGTTAACATGGTACTGATATTTGATCTCCATCGTTTCTAATGTTAAGTTTATTGATAAAATTACTTAAAAGCTTTTTAATTTCATTGAATTCGATGATAGTTCAAAACTGCCCCATATATGTTCAAAGCTACCCCGCAAGGGGGGCAGCTTTGAACATTTGACTACTGCTACTAAAGTTGATATTGCACCTTTACTTGATATATTTTTCTACATACGATGCTACGATTGTGTGGCACAATAGTTGGACTAAGCATTGTGAAATAGTAAAGAAGTTAAAAACTGTAGAATTTTTAGATATGACACAAAGTTTAAAAATCGTTCGAATGTGCCCCCCTCTCCCCTACATACATATATCTTATACCGCTATTTCTCGTTACATTGCGCAGGGTTTATAGTTATTTGTGCATAAGGTTAACTATTTGGCATAGATTGCGAGTACCCTCTTAATTTTATTATTTTGGCCCCAATTTTTTTTTAAATATAATTTATATAATAATAATCATAAAAATCATCTTGTTTGTTATGATAAAGGTATTGGTGGATTAATTATTAATTTTAGGTATAGACCTCAATAGATATAATGTAAATATCTATTGAGGCCGTCGTGGCTCAGCACGAGGGCAAGGGAATTAATTAATAATAAATAAGAGTTAATCAATATTTTCACCAAGGCCAAAGCCTCGAAAAATTCAGCGAAAAGTGGGGAACAAAGTATCTTAACACTAGGTTCCCTCTGCCTACTCTGTTGTGTTCAAGAAATAGTGTGAAGTTGCTTTGATTTGTTTTAATTTAGAATCTTTTTTTATGTATTACACGATAGTTATAATTTTGTGTCCGTGTTCTCCCTAAATAATAATATATCTGTATTATATTTTATATTTTTCAACTTCTGTTTTTTGCTTAATAACTTTGCCGATGACATCGTGAAAAACTAGCAAAGGAAAAGGAAATAATAGAAAAAGTTTTCAATCGAAGTAGAATATGTTAGAGTCTAGTACAACATTCTAAACCCATATACAATGTAACAGTTATAAGAATGTTCATTCACAAGACCGCTAAGGGAAACATGTACCATCTTGGATTTTAGTAATTAACAAATAGTTACAAGTTAAAACTAACCTCGTCTTGCAGTAAGTTAACTAATAGAGATAGAATATTTATTTAGAAAACGCATAAAAAATTGAAAGTAGCGGGACTCGATCTTATGGCTTAGTGGTCAGAGCGCCTGGTCGGTTTCCAGGAGGCGCAGGTTCGAGTCCCGCTACGTTCAAATTTTTGTACGTTTTCTAAATAAATATTTTTCTTTCGTAAGTTTGGATTAACATTTTAGAAATGTTTAAAAATAATAGAGGTAGTTTTGTAGAGAAATATTTAGTGAAAAAATAATAATTATGGCGTTAAAACCACCCACAGATATGTGTATTTTTTTTATTCAGAAAGATATTATACGCCTCAGTAAATATAGATTATCATATTATAAATTTAATATTTTCTTTGGCAAAGGAACCTAGTGTTTGAACACTCCATTCCCCACTTTCTATTTTATTTTCTCAGCGTGTTGTAAATCAGTTAACACTATTAGAAGATGCAATGCCAACGAGCATTCGCGTGTAGATATCTGATAATTATATCAATGAAAACCGCACAAGTACAGCTCAACTTGTATTACAGTGTAAATGTCACATCACAGCTACTTTATTATATAATATTTTTTATGTTTATGTTACTGCTGTATCTCGCATATAAGAGGTAGTCAGAGGGAACCTGGGAACCTAGTCTTAACACATTCCGTTCCCCATTTTCCGAAGAATTCTTGAGGCTTTGCGTGGTGAGTGGTGGAACTACGCAGGGCTTTGCTTAGTTGCCAGAGCGACGAAATCAAAATATTAAATATATCATACCAACGAGTGAGAATTGAACCCACAACCTTCGCGTTTCCCTGATGCCATTTATTAAAAATAAAAATAATCATAGGGTGAAATTGGTTTCTGTTTTTATTTCCATTGCGAACATACAGTATTTTATTGTTCAAAAATATCACAAAAGACAAAGTGACTATTTGAATGCGAGATGTTTTTTTTATATCTTTTATAAGCAGGGCAAGGCTCCGTACCTAAAAATAGGATCGGAGTTTATTTTGATTGCATAAGTATTCCCTTTATATTCTGAGTCGGTCATTGCACCTTATGAATAGAAGACGTGATCGTTTGGTGAAATTTGAAACTGCTTTTGTTTTGGCTCAACTGAATTGTCGAATGCCTTATAAAATATTTGATCTTAAATAAGTTAACTTGTTATTCTGAATATTTTAGCCTATTAATTAAAAGAAACACCAAAATTTATTTAAATAAGATATATATTAGAATGTATTGTAAATGTACATTTTATAGGAATAAATTAGAAATATTGTTGTTTATTAGATTAATGTATAAAATATAAAATCTCAGTAATTACTTAAACAAAATATTTTGTTTTTGTGTTGAAAAGAATTATGTTGTAAAGAAATCAAAATAATTTCAATTGTAATACTAGACGAACCAGTTCAAGGCTGCTGCGTCGTAACTTGAACTTGACTGGAAATAGTAGACCTAGACGCGTATATTATATAAATTTGATTTCAACAATATTAAACAACAAATAAAAAAAAAAACAGCTTCACGTGTATCCCGCACACAGCAGGGTAGGCAGAGGGAACCTAGTGTTATGACACTCCGTTCCCCACTTTCTGCCGAATTCTGAAGGCATTGCGTGTTGAGCGGCAGAACTCAACGCCGCGCTTAGCCTCGACACCAGAGCGAAGAAATGGAAATATAAATTTAAGTAAATATTTCATCTCCTCGAGTGGGAATAGAACCCAACCAGTCGGTTTTATAGTCACACTTCGTGCCACTGCGCCACGACTGGCCTCATATATTATAGTTAAGTTTATTATATATTTAACATTATTAGAGTATATCCAGTGAATGGAATGTAATAACAATAGAAATATTGAATGCTGTTAAGTATTACTTAACCAGATCTCAAGGTTTTATTTACTAATCCTTTATATTTATAGCAAGAAGGTATGGACCGTGGGAAATCAAAAGTACCCATTGATTGAGATTTATGTATCGATTTAATGTTTATATAGAGAATCTTCATAATATTTATAGTTAAATTTGTCTTGGAATTAAGTGAATGGTACGCGCTTCCTTTAAAACGTGTTTGACTATTAAAAAAGACTATATTAAAATATTGTCATTAAAATCGGTGGCTATATTATAAACATGATAATTTTATGTTTTAGATTTACAATCAATATTAACATAAGTAAGTATATGTATGCATATACGACTACGTCTCGTACCGCGTACGTATACTCGTATACAGTACGGTCAACAAGTTGTGGCCGTCCTAAAGTTAGCTGTCAGATGGCTGAGCGCATTTTATTTTAGCATTTTTCCTGACTTTTGATTACTTTATTCCCGAATGAACAATGCGCAAATGTTTAGAAAGCCTTAATTCAGGGCGGCCACGACTCGTTGACCATACTGTAAGTATATACGGTAATAAGTAAAGTAAGGTGCATTTGTCGCACCATGGATCGCCTGCCAAACTCGTCTTGATTCCTGGTTCGCTTTGTTTCTGACGTCATATTAACAAATAAATTAAAACTGTATCTTTATTCTTTATTTTTATCCAAATTAAACAAAAACATATATCACGCTATACTAAAAATTAAACATTTCCCCAAGAATCACAAGGGGAAACATTAAATAACTACGTGATATGCGAATTGAGGTTATATGCGATGGTCGTAGGTTCTATCCCCATTCAGAGAAATTATTTTATGCTTAAATTACTTTCATTTCTCCGTAATATCTCAAATTCGACATAAAGTGATGAGTGAGATACTAATCTACACCGTCTAACCTGCTATACGGGAAAAAGCGTGAAGCTAAAGAAAAAAAATTAAAGAGAACAATATTATATGACGATGATGGCAGTGACAGTGAGGCCAGTGGTGGCGCAGTGGCACGAAGTGTGACTGTAAAACCGACTGGTTGTGGGTTCGATCCCCACTCAAGGAGATGAAATATTTACTTAAATTTATATTTCCATTTCTTTGCTCTGGTGTCGAGGTTAAGCGCAGCGTTGAGTTCTGCCTCAACACGCAATGCCTCCAGAATTCGGCAGAAAGTGGGGAACGGAGTGTCTTAACACTAGGTTCTCTCTGCCTACCCTGCTGTGTGCGGGATGCAGCGTGAAGCTGATTTATTTTATTTATTTATGACAGTGACAAAAAAGTGTTACATTTCGATTTCGATAGCTAATTTAGTTCAATTATATTTTTAATTATTGGATTAATGTCTTGCATTCTGATTAATTGATAACGTGATTTCACTTATTTCTAACCGTCAATTATGCAATTTATGTATCTATTCTAGTATAGCTGCAACACGCGAGAGTATGTAAAGTATAAATTAGTCAGTAAGTTTTTATTTTAACTAATTCTCTAAAAAAATACGGATTATATTATTTTATTTTCTGCTTAGATAGTTTTATTTATCTATAATAAATATATTTTTTATAAATATAGTTAACAGAAGCAGAATAGGCAGAGGGAACCTAGTGTTGAGACACTGCTGCCCACTTAAGAAACGAAAATATTAAACGAAATAATAAACACTGAAGAAACGAAAATATTAAATATTTTATTTCCTCGAGTCGGTATCAAACCCACAACCAGTCATACGCATGTGCCACTGCGCCACGACTGGCCTCAATAAATATATAGTGCAAAATAAGAAATGTTCTTTAGCGCGTTAGTTCGTTTATTTTGTTTATAATTTTTGTGACATTTAAATCCAGTTTGCTTAATTTACATAATATACCTATGTAGAAGGATAAGATACATATTTAAGCTTTTTATATCTATATATTAATACTTGATTAGAAAAAATATACTAAATTTATGATACAAACTTACCTAACAAACTATTTAAAAATAATAATAATTTTAACTAAAATAAAACATAATAATAATTAAAACTATTCCTCGGACGCCTAAGCATCCAGCGCCCTAAATAAAAAAAAAATCAATATACACACTTTGTATTTTTTTACTCCATTTTCACACTATTGTCATTTAAAGGAAAATCGACACCAACTTGGAATATTTATTATATTCTATTTAAGAAAAAATATAATTTTTATATATAAATACATACATATATTGATTTTATTTTAAGAAGATGCATGTGTTTTTATAAATAATGGCGGACCAAATCGAAAAATAACTAACGTCTTTATGTACTTCTAAATGGTTTTGTCTTTTATATAATTTCAATGTAAAAGCACTGAAACTACTTCTTAGTTAAATATCGGTCAATTCGTGACTGGAACTAAGAATGATTCATTTGCTTTAATCCCTATTGACTCATATGAACGTTACTACAATGAAATCTTTGTAACTGACTTCTTTTGAAATTATTTCAATAAATCACACTTTTATCCTTTTCTTTTGTATCGTCAAAGGTTTAAACGATTTTATGTCCTTGTTTGTTTCAATTAACAATTTACGGTAGTGATATGTCACTAAGTAAACATTGTATAATATTCGTTTTATTATTTTAATAAAATGTAAAAGTTTGAGTCCTATCTTTTTAACGACTTTCACGCTATATCCCGTACAAAGCCGGGGAGGCAGAGGAACCTAGTTCTAAAACACTCCGTTCCCCATTTTCCGCCGAATTCTGTAGGCATTGTGTATTATTAAGTGAAAAAGTTGACTCGACACCAGAGCTAAAAAAACAGCTTCACGGTCTATCCCGCACACAGCAGGGTAGGCAGAATGAACTTAGTGTTAAGATACTCCGTTCCTCACTTTCTAACGAATTCTGGAGGTATTGCGTGTTAAGTGGCGGATCTCAACGCCGCGTTTTGTATCGACACCAGAGCAAAGTAATGAAAATATAAAATATTTAATTTAAATAGAAATCGAACCCAAAACCTTTGTGCCCCTACGAAATGACTGGCCTCAAATTTTCGAACCTTGAGCCTTATATTTTTCAAATAAGGTTGTTGAACCATAGCTCACAATACACAAACCAAAGGAAGCTGTATGCGCTTCATAGAAATAATCAGAAGTGACGTGCATATGCATTCGGATATCCGGTGGCTTCCTGTCGCACCAACTTCAATAGAGAAAGTATGTTTTTCTGACTAGAATATTGTTACGTTGGTTCTGACGTAATTTCTTATGGGAAAAATTTATAATACTCTTTAATAATAGTATTGTCACATGCGACGTCTCTCTTACCCTAAAGCATCTATATAGGTATAAATTTAAATATACAGATAATTAAAAGTTATAGGTATTTATAATTTTTTTTAATATCTTTATTTTCAATAATATATTATTATATATTATATTCTTTTAATGTAATATAAAAAAATACTCTTACTTCAAAAAATATTTTTAATGTGTCCAGAAAAAAATTAACTCTTTCACTAATACTAGTGATTAATTGTATTTATTTTAGTTTTCATATTGTTTTTTTGTTGAAGTCTTTAAAATTAAACTAATTAGAGCATGCTACATAAATCTATATGTTGCATACACATATTTTATATACTGATTACGAAGTGGCATATAAATAACATTATTTATGTTTTTGTTTATTTTAAATATTGTACACTTTGGATATTACTTAATCTTTTTAGTGCGTATCGTCTTATATTCTTAATTTAAATTTGGCATAAACGTTATGATTTAATATGAACGGAAGTTATTCGAAGCTCAAAAAAATCAGCTTCATTCTGTATCCCGCACACCGAAGGGTAGGCAGAGGGAATCTAGTGTTATGACACTTCGTTCCCCACTTTCTGCCGAATTCTGGAGAGATTGCGTGTTGAGTGGCAGAATCAACGCCATGCTTAACCTCGACACCAGAGCGAAGAAATGGAAATATAAATTTAAGTAAATATTTCATCTCCTCTAGTGGGGATCGAACCCAAAACCAGTCGGTTTTACAGTCACACCTCGTGCCGCTGCGCCACGACTGGCCTCATATTTATATTAATGTATAAAATCATACAAATCTTAATATTTCTTTATTAATTTTTATATCAGAATATTAGTTATACTATTTGATATCAAATTTTACACGTTTACTATGAATTGTGTAAGATTGACGTTTTTGATACGTCCTATTTACTTTTATTCAAATGATGATTCATTGACTTTCATTAAATATTTATTTGTTTCGTGATGCGGATCGATGAGAAAAAGTAATATTGCGCCACCGTGTATTTAATTATACGCTATTTGATTAACATTGGATAAGTATACGAATAAATATAATTCTTATTACTAATGTTCTTGTTATAGTTTTTCTTTTTAGGGTTCCGTAACTTTTTTAGAAAAAAGCAACCCCGAAAAGATCACTTTGTTATCCATCTGTCTGTCAAGAGGTTTTATCTCAGGAACGCTTGGAGGTATCGAGTTGAAATTCAAACCACATACTTATATCTACGGCCCCATAATTTTCAGAAAAAAAAATCTACATTTACTTTAAAAAAAGATGTGGCCGTTTATATCGCAAAAAACCTGAAAACTATACATTTGTGGTTAAATCCTGAGAAATAATAGCCTTAAAAAGGGGGCAAATTTGGTATTATAGCCGCTAGTTCAATTGACGTATCAGATGAAAGGGCTCCGGCTAAGCTAAGTCGGTAACTTTCAGAAAAAGCTTAAGACCTAAAGACAAATTTTACGGAACTCTCGGTGGGCGAGCCCGACTCGCGCTTTTTTTTTAGTTTCACGCTGTGTCCTGTACAGGGTTTGCAGAATAGATCTAGGTTTCCTAGTATTAATACACCCCGTTCCCATTAAGACACTTCAGTTCTCCACTTCCCGTGAAATTTTGGAAGCATTGCCTCGTTAACAGAACTAAGAAATGAAAACATTAGACATCTCATTTCCTCGAATGGGAACCGAACCCACAACCTATCCCGTTTTCTGTGGGACCCTTGTACCCCTGCGCCACGACTGGTCATAATATATCATTTAACTACTAAATACCAGATGGACCACATACAAACTCCTAAGTGAATTTAGATGACAAGTACATTTAAAAACTAATTTGTGGGGTTCATTACAGTAAGTCATGCGATTCGAATGAAGCTATTATTATTTTTATTTTATAAGTTTCTTTTTATTTATGTTATGGTTAATTTAATGAGATATTTTGTAACTTATGTAACATACCATATAACTTTTACTTAAGTTGTTTTTGTCTGGTTCGAGATATAAAAAGCATAATATAAATATTTTTAAAGGTTGAAAATAATAATCTATTTGACACGTAGAAATAAATTTTATTTGGATAAGCCAATAGTGGCTTAAAAATGTAATTTCTTTTATAATTATAAAAATAATAATAGAGGCCTGTCGTGGCGCAGGGGCACAAAGTGTGACTGTAAAATCGACTGGTTGTGGGTTCGATCCCCACCCGAGGAGATGAAATATTTATTTAAATTTATGTTTCCATTTCTTCGCTTAGGTGTCAAGGCAAGGCGCGGCGTTGAGTTCCGCCACTAAACACGCAATGTCTCTAGAATTCGGCGAAGTGGAACGGAGTATCTTAACACTAGGTACCCCGCTGTGTGCGGGATATACCGTGAAGCTGATTTATTTATTTTTAAATTAAATATTTCGTTGGGCATTTAATTAAAGCAATTTAAATTGTAAAATAATATTTTATTAAGAGAACTAAGCGTAAGCAAACGTAAGCTTGAATGGCCATACATACATTTTTTTACCTCTACATATATAATAAGATACGTTGTTCGAATACAATATGTAAAATACGTCACTATTCCACAAAAGCTCCAAGATATCAACGGGAATCTATCTCTATTAAGTTCCGTATTTATATTCGAAGCACGGGATGCCACGCCGGTGACGCGTGTAGATTTATGACTGGTTATTTAAGTTAGACAATATATCTCCGAGAATTTCGAATTGTCAAAATATTTTTATGGGGCCGTCGTGGCGCAGAGGCAGAATCGTGTGATTGTCTCGGCGGACGCGGGTTCGACCACCACTAGGGGGAATTAATTATTACTTATTAATATTTTCTTTACTTCGCTCAGATACCAAGGTACAGAGCGCGGTGTTGAGTTCCGCCTTTCGCGCTTTCAAACTACCCTGCTATGTATATGCGGGATACAGCGAGAAGCTGGAAAAAATACGTAAAAATTTACATAAACTTCACTAACTGTGTATAATATTAATAGCTCTTATGAATATTGTTATTGACATTTGACTTTTAATAGAAACTTGAAATTTCAACTAGGAATGAGGCGGACGAATTGTTAGGCAATCCACAATATTCGAAAGAATTTAAGTAATCAAATGAAACCGTCGTGGCGCTGTAGAACAAGGGTGTGAGTGTAAAGCGACCGTTATGGATTCGATCCCCATTTGAGAGAATTAATTAATATTTATTAATATTTTAATTTCTTCAACATGGCGTTGAGTGCCACCACTCAAGTCGCAAGGCCTCGAAAATTCTCGAAAAGTAGGGAACGGAGTGTCTTAACACTAGCTTCCCACTGCCTATCCTGCTGTAAGCAGGATACAGCTGCTGCTGAAGTTGATTTAATTTGAATTAAGCAATTTGAACTTCCAGGTTCGGAGGCGTCAGTCACTAATATGAATATTATCGCCCACACAGCAATCACTCGACAGGAAGCCTGCGTTCACGTCACGCATACTGTTCTCGTGCAAGAAAGAGTTAGAGTTCCAAGAGACGTTATGTATTTAAATAACGTAATTGCTTCAATCTATTCTGACCACGCGTCGCTCGAACGGTTATATTCTCACGATTTAACTGATCTAGTTCAATATCATTATATGTTGCATATTGATAACTATAATATGGTCTGTTGCAATGTAGAAAATGAATTTAAAAAGTTACATATAGCAGGATAAAGAGAGGAGAGTGTGTTAAAACACTCTGTTCTCCATTGCCTGCTGAAATTTTTGAGGCTTTGGGTGTTGAGTGGTGGAACTCAACGTCACTCTTTGCCTTGTCACCAGAGCAGGGAAACGAAAATATTAATAAATTATAATTCATTTTTGGCCAGTCGTGGCGCAGGGGCACAAAGTGTGACTGTAAAACTGACTGGTTGTGGGTTCGATCCCCACTCGAGGAGATGAAATATTTACTTAAATTTATTTTTCCATTCCTTCGCCCTGGTGTCGAGGACAAGCGCGGCGTTGAGTTCTGCCACTCAACACGCAATGCCTCCCGAATTCGGCAGAAAGTGGGGAACTCTCCCTACCCTGCATTGTGCGGGATACGGCGTGAAGCTAAAAAAAAAATCATTCTTCCGAGTGGGGATCGAACCCACAATCATCGCGCCACATCGGCCTTTTTATACTATGTTTAAAAAGTAATTATTTGTATTAAGAACAGTTTAATCGTTTGTTAACGGACATTGTTAATATAAATGCTATGAACATGTAATTACAGCAAACAACTAAAGTTTTAACGTTGTCCATAAAAAACAATATTAGCTGAAGTGTTAAATGTCAGGTCGTTTTATGCCTATATATAGGATATGTGCGCATATCTAAAGACAGCCTTTGTTCGGAGTCTACGGGTGACCTTTAGTTCCACAGTCTAGGGAACGTGCTGGATACTGTGGGTTTATTTTTTTATAGCATGGGCTGCGCTTTTCTATAAAAAAATAAGCTGTTGCGGTCTTATGGTGTCTAAGCAACCATAAAAATACATTTTTTTGAAATATAAGGGTTATTCATATTTACATAGTAAACAACGACAATGTATATTTATTTCAGGTGCATTTGTTAACTCGGCATAAAGCTAAAAGCTTAAAATATATTTATTAGTCAATACATATTATTAGGTCATCATAGACAATTGGTGTGTACATCAAAGTTCTTGATGGAAATCTCGCTGAATTTTTTAAATTGTAGTTTAAAGGACATTAAAACATATTTTTTTACTAAAAGTTTTTTTAATGTTGAATATAAATAACTGTTAGGTATTTTAAATGAAACTATCTACCAGATAGCATATATTTACTGTTATACATTTTTCTTACGTAGAAGTTTGTCTTACGTAGAAGAAAGAAGCGAACGAAGCTTTGGGTTTCCAAAAATATATAATACTGAAATATACACGATTAATCCCGTTAAATAGTTTCATAGAATGTGAACATCAAAGATCTTATTAACTTTTAGTAATAACGAGTGTTGTAATATTATACATAATATATACCTAGAGCTATATATGGAGTGCAATAAATGTAATAGTCATTATTAACACCATATCATTGTAAATGTCAACATAGCATGTGTAATTGTAGTGCAGCTGTTGGTATAATAAATGTATATAAATATTCCAAGAGTAGTGGCAATCGAATGGGGTGAGCAACTCTCGTCCCACCCCGCTTAGGGACGCTGTCAAGACCAGTCCAGGTCAACAGCAATATTTTAATATATTAAAAAAAAAAGCTGCGACACTTAGTAGATCCCATCAACGCAGGTCAAACGCAAGTATATTCTTTATAAAAAAAACATAGTGCTTGTAAATTTTTCAGGGACAGAGTATTCTCTTCCCTACATACTCGGTATCACTGTAAAAGCCAGTAGAGTTGACAGCATTAACCTCAGGTTTGGAAAAAAAAGATGATGACCAAGTGGACATACCTTGTGTTAGTTTAGAAATGACTGCTTTATTGTGAAATATGTAATTCTATTGAAATACTTTACATTCGACGCTACTTTCATAAAGATGCCAAGCATTCCATCATTGTACAGCTGATTGAATTTGATTTTGATGCGCATCACAAGTGGCGGCGTCTTTAACCTATCACATCCCGGCACTGTATCCGCCGCACGTCGCTGGGTTGGGTTATTATAACTTGAGACGAGTAATTCTCGTTCGTATGACTACTCGCGGACCGTTCTTTAAGTAGATACCAAACATTACAGCCAATGTTTCTATGTAATTTTATTATTTTTTTTCTAGTTTTTTTTTTCGAATTTGAGGTTAATGCTGTTAGCCTTACAGGCTTTTACAGCGACACTGAGTGGGTAGGGAAGAGGGTATTCTGTCCCTGAAAAATTTGTAAGGATTACTACAAGGACGGACGGTGGTAAGAGGGTGCCCTGTGGGACTCGAACCTTGGCTTGCGGCCGTATAGTCGACTTGTTTCTAAGTCATTAGAGAAGTTGACTTATATAACATGTGAAACCGGTTATAGCGACTGTTGTTTTAGTGAGGACTTTAGGTATTAACGTCGTACAGCTTATTGAATTTGAGTTTGAGCTTGCTAGCGCTATCAGCGGCACCATGACCGCCAGCATTTGTAAGTTATAACAGGTATTTCTTGTTTGCGAACTCTAGGCCTGGTGGTGGAGGAGCGCTTGTCTAATAAATCTGAGTATGTTCGAGCTGTATCTATTCAAGGGATATGGCTGAATAAAGAATCACATATAGCTTAAAAAGTCAAATACAATTTTACTGTATTATTTGTAAAAAATAAGAATAATTGTAGAGGCTGCTGTGGCGAAGCGATGCAAGCGTGTGACGTTTGTGGGATCGATTCTCATTCAGGAAATAAAGTATTTAATATTTTTATTTTCTCGCTTTGTCAACGAGGTAAACGGTGGCGTTAAGTTCCGGCACTGTAATCCACGCAATGTCTTGAGAATTCAAAGGAAAATGGAGAACGAAACAGTTAATGTCATGTAATGATTATAAGTATACAGGTACCTAATAACAAATTTCTTATTTGATTTGATGAGGCTTTGCTGACTTCATAAATATTACAATATTAAGGGACTTACATCGTATAATGTTTTAACACACTATAAAAGTTCAATTAATATTCTCTTCTGGTTTAAATAAGTAAAATCTTATTTGAACATTTATCTAGGTCAGAAGAATGAAACTGACCACACAATGTGTTTGGGGCCAATTCTCAATAGTGAGGATGTGCATACATTGTAAGTATAATGTCTTGTATATAGAGGTCAATCGTTCTGACTATCTGGCTGAAAAAGTATTTTATAAGATCTGTACATATAAAGCAGCTAAAAGCAGTGCTCATATTTTAGTAAAATTTGGAGGTATGTCACATTGAATTGTTTTTTTGTGACCTAGTGTTAAGAGGTATTGCGGGTTTTGTGTAGGAACTCAATGCCCCACTTTGCTTCAACACCAGAGCGAAGAAATTAAAATATTATTATTTTTTATTTCCTAAAGTGGGAATGGAACCTACAACCTGTCGCGTTTAAACGCTTGCGCCACGACTGGCCTCAATAATTAAAAAAAGTTTTTTTTTGTCAAATTCAAAGTGAAATAATTTTATTCAAAATAAGAAGTTACATGCTTCATTTTTTGAACGTCAAATAATTTACCACCAGTTCACTAAAGTTAAAAAAAACAAAACTTGTTAACATAAAGTACTCGTAAAACCGTAAAGCTTAATGGACGCAAATCTTCGAAGCTATTTAATGTGTGTTTAATGCAATATAAAGATGATAAAATAATATGTATCATTTATACATATATTTTAAAAACTTTTAATTTCAAAATCTTATTTCTGAATGAACTGTGATGCAAATATCTTTACATTTTATAATTATTTTAATGTAAATAATATAATCTTTATTTTTAGGGTTCTGTATACAGAACCAACCGAAAAGTCGTTTTTACTTTTTGGTATACTTTTTGGTATACCAAAAAGTAAAAACGACTTTTCTAGGATCACTGTGTTGACCGTCTGTCTGTTTGTTTAACTCGTCAATTTTAAACAAAAATCACTTCATTGCTACTAATAATATCTGAGGCATTCTTCAATCAACTATATATACTAAATAGATGATCGAAGGAGCTATTCATTAAATAACAATAGTAATATGCAAATAAAACTTAAACAATTGCAGTTCTAAATTTACGTATCCGTTGCGTTGTCTTAATTTTATGTAGCGTCAGGGAAAAAAGCATAATTTATTTATCTATAAAAGATGTTTTCTCCTCAACAGTACTTTGAGAATGACCGATGTGGTATGTTTTTTTTACAAAGCTATCTCCTCTACCTCTTAAATAAAAAATGATTACACTTAAATGATTTTATACTAAAAATAAAATGGTTATATTAAAGTGATAATTAAACAGTAATATAAATAATATTACTCGATAAAAAAGTTTAATACGCTTTTATTAGGTCGTTTTAACAAACTATGTAATATAATCTAAGAAGAAATTGAACTACTTGTAATAAATTAATAGATATATTATAAATGATCTGGTATGATGATGGAGCCAGGATCTGAATATTGGAACTCTTTAGAAGTGACTAGAAGTAAACCATTCAAGTTGAGATTTATAAAATTTATAGCTCCAAGCGCATTCTATGGTACTTGTACTTGGTGTAGATTTTTTTTTATAATTTATATACATATTTTAATTTAATAAGTAATGTAGTCACTTGAGTAAAGGCCATCAAAGTACATTTTTTTTATTTTTAAACTTACTGTTGATACTATTAAAAATCAAATCAGCTTCACGCTGTATCCCGCACATAGCAGAGTATGCAGAGGGAACCTAGTTTAAGACACTCCGTTCCCTACTAAAATATTTATGTTTTACTTTATAGCTAACCTTTACTTTTTCTGCTGATACTACTTGAGTCACAACTTAATAGATTAAATGGAACGTATTAATCCATGTTAGCTTGTACTGGGTCGCATCAACGATTTTTATTAGCTAAATAAGTGTTTCAATTGTCACTTTGTCTTTGTGTTTCAGTGAGACTATAAATATGAATAATTATGTTGCGTACAATGCTTTTCAGCAGCTGCACTCTTTTTCCGACGTAGAACGGGAGATACAAGGAACTTAGTGGTAAGACACTCCGCCCTCAACATTCCGCCCAATTTTCGAAAAATTGCATGTTGAGAACTCAACGCCATGCTTCGGCTATCAGAGAACAGAAATGAAAATGAATTAAAATATAATCTTTATCCGCAGTGGAAATAGAATTCACATCTTCGTGTTTATAGTCAGTCGGTGTCCCAACGAACCGCAGCACTTTTCTTAAAATATAGCAGATATTGTAAAAAAAGTGCAGCGTTTGGTTTCATTGTTCCATACACAATGTCATTAAAATGGGAGAACGGAGTGTTTTAACTCTACTATTATGTGTATAGTGTAATATAATTTTTAAGTAAAATTCAACATTAAACATATACTACACAATGGTTTTTTACAACAATATGCTTAGTAGTTTTTTATTTTTCGATTTTATAATCATGTAAAAGATTTAATTATATTAATTAATACCTGTTTGGTGTCTGCGTGTAATGAGTTAAAGATTTTTTTTATCAACCTTCCACAGAATGCAAAAAAAATATTATTCTGTTGAAATATTACAATTAATTATTTTTTTTTTTTAAATATATTGTGTGAACATTATAACAAATCTTGTGTCAGTAACTATGAACTACGTAATATTTAATAATTTTGCTCCATTGCCTAACTCGTAGTAAACGCATATATTTCATTTGGAAACATTTTAAATGTCAAGTCAGTGGAAAATTTCTTTATAATACCGGTAGTTATTTTGTGCTCAACTGGCACGCTCGAAACACTATAATTAAAGAACTTAATTGAACTGATAAATGATAGTAGTCAAATCCATATGGATTTTATTCATATGTTTAGATTTCAGGAGTTTTTACCTAATAAGGTCTTTGATTTTCATGATTATGACATATAGTTGTTGTTTTTTATTTTATGAGGCCAGTCGTGGCGCAGCGGCACGAGGTGTGACTGTAAAACCGACTGGTTGTGGGTTCGATCCCCACTCGAGGAGATGAAATATTTACTTAAATTTATATTTCCATTTCTTCGCTCTGGTGTCGAGGTCAAGCACGGCGTTGAGTTCTGCCACTCAACACGCAATGCTTCCAGAATTCGGCAGAAAGTGGGGAACGAAGTGTCTTATCACTAGGTTCCCTCTGCCTACCCTGCTGGGTGCGGGATACAGCGTGAAGCTGATTTAATTTTTCTTATTTTATGCCTTTTAGGCGTGCCAGTGTAGCACAAAACGCGAGGTTTTGAACACCATGGTCACGAGTAGACTGTGGTGCCATACGTCATTCAGTTGGCATAATTATTATATCAAACTACCGCCAACGATTTCTTAGTTGCGTCGCGTATTACCCTGGATTTATACAGAATGAATGTTTAACTGTCCAAATTTGTAACTACTAATCGTTACACTATCAACAGTTTTAAGTACTGGAAGCTTATTACAAAACAATAAAATATTCACTTCGTTGTGGAATTCGTTACCAATATCCTATTGACTTACACCGCCGCAATCGAATCGTATAGAGTCAGTGGTTTTTGCGTTTGCCTTGAGGTTCCGGTGACCGCAACTGGGTTTAAATAACTGTAGTAGTGCTGACAGCTTACAAAATAAAATATTTGTATTAAGAACTTTATTTTTTTAATTTTGAGACCTGTCGTGGCGCAGAGCCACGTGTGACGCTACTGGTTGTGGATTCGATACCTTCAAGAATTTTTTTTTTTTATATTTTCCTTCCGCTCTGGTGTCGAGGCAAAGAGCATCGTTGAGTTCCTCGCCTCAGCACGCAATGCCTCCAAAATTCGACAGAAAATGGGAAGCGGAGTGTCTTAACACTAGGCTCCCTTCGCCTACCTTTACATGCGGGATATAGCGTGCTAACGTTAGCTGAAAAAATAACTATAATTTCGCGAAAAATACACCGATCGAGTATTTTATATAATTTTACAAAAGAACTTTGAACCTTACAATGTAATATGGACATTCCACATACATATCTTGACTGCTTTGACTGGTCTCACTACATACTTATACAAAGTTACTTTTACATGTTATGCGTGCTTTATATGAATTATGTATATATTATGTGGCCGCATATACATTCAAAAGAATTGGTTCAATCATTGTTCTCCTTATATAGAAGTTGGTAGGACTGGGACGTCGCGACTTGACCCAAAGCCTGAATATTACGAGTCCTTAGATAGACGTAACAACACACCTAATACATGACCCTAGTTGATGTTCATATATTATTAGATAACCGTAATTACATAAATTTTGAAGTATTTTCCATTCAACACCTCTAGAATTCGCCGGAAAATGGGAAACGGAGTGTCTTAGCACTATGTTACTTCTGTCTATCCTGTTGTGTACAGGATGCTAAAGAAATGTCATATTGATGAATTGTAATATATTATTATACTTTAAATTCCATGTGGTATTTTTTAAAATTTATATGTATACATGTAAACATATAAATAATAAAAAATACCGCCGAATTAATGTATTCATTTTCATATGGATTTTATGTGGAATGAAGTCAGAAGTGATGTGAGAATTGTTTTAAATGTTTACAGGAATCGATCAAAATGCAATATAAGATAAATATCTATTAACTTTTCTAATTTGTATTTTCTAATTATAAGAAAAAGTACCAATCATTTTACAATATATAAACCTGGTTTTATATAAGGAAGTCATATTAAAAAAAAAGCTTAATATAAATCTCTATATGTCATATTAACTCCGTACAAAAACCTAATCATTATAGTAGAACACCTGTCTGTTACTTAGTTATAAATGCAATTAAATTATGTAAGAAAATAGGTTAAGTCGATTAGACTTAACAACTATACAATTATATCCCTATATAGGCTTTTATAAGGTGAATAAAACGGCGCGTATGACTAACCCGCCATAGTTAACTGTTCATATTTAACAAACATAATGAGGAATGTATGTAACCATCATTAAATATATATTAACTTTTCATGACATAAATTGCTATGTTCCATAATTATAGTAAAACCGAAGCTCTTTAATACTTGCACAATTTTTTTTTTGGATAATTATTACATATATGTATAGAACATATGAGGCCAGTTGTGACGTAGTGGAAGAAAGGAT
>JAATLQ010009669.1:0-24744 GCA_013421005.1 Heliconius erato x Heliconius himera | reverse complement strand
GTATTTCTCTATTGGCTGCAAGTGTCACTCTTAGACCTTGAATGTCCTTACGGTGAGCATTAAGCTCTTCGCGGAGTTTCTCTACTACTTCTCCGAGACGCCGGTTCTCCTCCCGTAGCCGATGCACTTCGTTACTCTCCGTACGAGTGGCAAGCAAGTTCACAACGTCGTTTAGGGCTGCAGCTGCGTCTTTAAGTTTACGCACGTATGTGCCCTTAAGATGGCTAGATTTCGTAGCCACTTCCAATATGGAGGCGGTACTTCGTCCAGCATATGTACGCAACTCCTCAGCCGAACACTGTGAGGTGTCTTTCCTCTCGTCTACTGCTGGTATAAACTTTCAACCCCTATTTCATCCCTTTAGGGTTAACATTTTTCAAATTCTCTTCTTAGTGGATGTCCAGAATATGAAAATAAACATCTGCCCAAATTTCACGTTTCTACCATCAGCGGTTACGGCTCTGCGTGCGTCTTACCTCAGTCAGTCAGCACAAGTCCTTTTATATATATAGATTAAATGTGTCAAATAATTCAATACCTCAATACATGGCGGTATTACAGATGTCATTACAATTTGTTTACTCTATTAAAAGTTCGACTATTACGCAAAGTCTAATTTTTAAGGCAAGTTATATAAAAGAGTATACTGTATTCATCTATATAAACTTTTAAATATTTTCGATAGATATCGATATGAGATAGATTCGAAGCCGCACCTTCTTCGGTGTCGAGTCAAATAGTAGGTATATAAGTAAACAGAGAAAATATATTTTAATATACATATTACAATACATTCTCTTTCAACTGACATTCTACAATGACAAAATATTAAAAGCGCTTTTATGTTATTGTTTTGCGAGTTTAACGTTGCACTAATAAATTTTTGATTGATTTAGTTAGACCTTAGATTGTTAAGATTTTTTAATTTTATAGATATCGAGGCCAGTCGTGGCACAAGGGCACAAAGTGTGACTGTAGAACCGACTGGTTGTGGGTTCGATCGCCACTAGAGGAGATGAAATATTTACTTAAATGTATATTTCCATTTCTACGCTCTGGTGTCGAACACAAGCGCGGCGTTTAGTTCTGCCACTCAACACGCAATGCCTCCAGAATTCGGCAGAAAGTGGGGAACGGAGTGTCTTAACACTAGGTTCACTCTGCCTACCCTACATCGTGTGCAATACAATGCTACGTGAAGCTAATGTTTATTTAGATATCGAAATTATATTAAAGTAGTAAATAGAATACCCACTTCTATTTAGTCATAATTTTTTGAAAGGAAAACCTTCTAATGCTATCTAGATCATCATTTTACTTTAGGCAACATACAAACTTGTGTAAGTACATTGGCCCACAGCAGTTACGATAACATTATATAACATAGCCTGGGTCAGTCCACCATGTGACCAAGTTATGCCAGTCGGTCCACTTTGGTCCACTTGGAGGAAGGTATGGTATGTCATCTCACTCTAATCTATTAGGAAGAAAAGAGAGAGCAACCTTAAACATTCCGTGCAACTAAATAAACATAATTACATACATTAGATAACATTTGTAGTGACCTTTGCCAGGAACTAATGGGGTTTTACTTAATTTCTTAAGAGTTTGGTGAGTTATTATATAATTAAAAGTCGTATTTTGTTTCTGTAGATGTCGTTTGAAGAAATTAGATAAAAAAGCCTTCTAGAAGATTTATTTTAGTGTATTTTTCACCATAATCCTTAATTTTTTTTATGTATTTTTATATATATTTTTGAATATATATAATTAGTGACTTTTTTTGTTAAAAAAAATGTAACTAGGAATAAAAGTTGCAAAAACGAATATTTATTTTATCCACCATATTCGCTGCCGACAATTTCGTTTGCATGACTTTATGACAATTTTCATATATCTTCCATTTACTAGGTTGAGGTTCCTATTGAAATTTGAAGCCAAAAATTCGAGACATTTTGCTTGTGTTAATTGGCGGAACTCAAGGAAGTTTGTTTTATTGCAGCGGAAAAATAATACAATTTAAATATTATCATTCCAAGTGAAAATTTAACTTATAACCATTCTGTTTACTAAGCCGGCATTTTATTATTTCTTATTGTTGTTGGACTATTATGGATCTCCATCACTGCTAGGCCAATTTTAAAAATTACCAATTTTAATTTAGCCTAATCTAGACCCTGCTCAGTTCTAACATGTATATAACAAAATAAATTTTATACTTAATTAGAAAACGTATAAAATTTTAACGTAGCGGGATTTGAATCCGCGCCTTTGGTTTCAAAAGAGGCATGGCTTCAAATCCCGCTACGTTAAAATTTTTATACGTTTTCTAATTAATTATTTTTCTTTCCTAAGTGTGGAATAACACTTTAAAAATGTTAAAAAATAAATTTTATTTAAGTCCATCCAGTGGTTCCAAAGATATGCGGATAGAACTTTCGTAAAAGTATTTAATGCACAGACACACTTTAAAATATTTTTGTATATTAATTATCATTTTTTCGAATTCTATTTACCCACCAATTTAATAATTATTATAAAAAAAAGTTACAATAACTTATAAAGAGTAAAGACCAGTACAAAATGCATAAATATCATTGTATATGGGCAAATAATTACTGGTATCATCAAAAAATCATTTGCGCACGCGCAAGTATTCTCCGCAACTGGGGTCGACTGGTTTTTGTTCAGATGTAATATCGTAAATAACTTGACTTCCTTTTCCCGTAGCCTTAAAACAAGGTATAAATCACTTTCCCTAAAACGCGTTGCAAATATGGAGATTCCGTGTTTTTAACTGTTAAATTAATATTGTTAATTTCTCTTTTTACGGTGTAAATGTCAGAAAATTGTAAGCTTTATTGTGAGTCGGCGGTGTGGGACGATTGAGGATGGCGGTTTTTTGTTCTTTATAAGTATAGCTTGTCGATACTTGTATGCAAATGTAACTTTTTCTTATTGTTATTTGAAAAATCTTCAAAATTAACTGTTTTTTACAAAACTTTCACTACTTTATATTGTAAATCTTTAATAATGTTAAAATTGTGGATTGGAAATAAATATACTAAAATGAAAATTATTAATTCGACCAAGTTGAGGTGGAATCCACAACCAACGCGTTGACAATCAAATGCTGTACCACTGTGCCATGTCCATTTATCGTGGTTATAGAAATTTTCTATATTTAAAATATAATTCAAAATAAGTTAAGGTCAGCCGTGGCGCATGGGTACAAGCGTGTTATACGGTAAGCGCAGGTTGTGGATTCAATTCCTACTCGAGGAGTCGTAATATTTAATATTTTCATTGTCTCGTTGAAGTCACGAGAAAAATTCGTCGAGAAGAATCGAATGTTATTATTCTCTAATGTCCTTTTAAAACTCCTAAGCAATTTATCCAAATTCTATTTTTTTTATTATATCTGAAATGATATATTTAATATTTTCATTTCCTCGCTGTGGTAACGAGGCATCAACGCAATATTGAGAAAAGTGGACAACGGAAATGTCATAATGGGAATGGAGTGTCTTAACACTAGCCAATTATAAATAGCCAATTACATTACTTTTGTTTAAATTAAGCAAAAATATAACAAAAGAAATAAATAAATAACACACTAAATAAAAAACCATTGTTCGCTTATAAGTGTAAATTGTCTATTGAAAATATTATGTTTGCCTGTAAATTTACAAGCTAAGTTTACATTAAATTTTACATAGTAACTATATTATTAATAAAAGTTGTTATTACTATGTATGGATAATAAATATTAGGTAAAACAAATGAAATTACTTTATAAATATTAGATCATTGACGGTCCTGAACACTTTATAAAAATACCATATAAATATTTTTTTATTTATTCATATTGATTTATTTGGCACTAATACCTTTTATTCCCGACTTCTAAGGAAGGGTTATGTTTTTCGCGTGTATCTTGTATGTATGTAATATTCTTTATTACATCATATCTCCAGAACCGCTGAACAGATTTACATAATTGAGGTATCGTTAGATTCGTATTAGCAGCCCAAGTGTTCTTAGATAGGTGACGTTAAAAAAAATCAATCATAGCGGCTGTGGGTCGCCATTGGACTTAATGAAAAAAAAATATTTTCGTTTCGAATACCACAATATCAGTATCAAATTCAAGAGCTTAATACGAGGATTTCAAAAAGGTATATCATGATTATCATTACCATAATGAATCCTAACAAAAAAGTGAAAAATAAAAAATATTTATAAAAAAAAAACCCCGACTGCATAAAACTAAAAAGAAAATAAACAAGCCCAATAGTTTATTAGAATTAATAGTCGGGACCTATAAGTAATTCTTCAATCAATGAAATCTTTATCCCGCATAATTTAAGGAGGTCCCGACTGTTTAATATTTTTTATAATATTTTTTTTCAGTTTTACATTGTATTAAGCATGAAGTAGGGTAGGCAGAGTAAGGCAGAGGCAGGTAAAATTTTTGGTCAAGACACTCAATTCTCTGTTTTTCGCCTGAATACTATATAGTCGACAAGTGCTGTCTTGCCACTGTGAAAAAAACGGTCAAGTGCGAGTAAAACTCACTCACTCAGGACTTGTTCTTACAACATTATTGTATTAAACATTATTGTACTAAACTAGCGTCACGCTTTATCCCTAGCGGGTAGTCAGAGAAAACCGAACGCCAAACGCTACGGTCTCTACATACCTCTTTCGCCTCGTACACTGTCATCAACCTCTCCATACATGCCCTCCGGGGGATCCTCATGCTTTTTACGTGACCTTTCTCCAGTATCTTTGATACTATGTTTTTGAAGGTCCACCGAGGTCTCCCCCTATCTCTCTTACCACTCATTTTTCCATCATAAATCTTTTTTGCCATTCTTTCATCATTCATTCGTTCGACGTACCCAAACCAGCTGAGCATGTTCTTCTCCATTTTCAATTATTGTATTTAGTTAGTTTTTATTGGTCAACGGTATAATTTAAAAAACTTGACAAACTTAAATTTGCTTTTAATATATAATAGGTTTGTAATGATTTTGAAATGTATCTATGAATTATGACATAAATAAAGCATATCTCTCTGCCAAATAGTCACATCTTTTGAATGTGTTGACAGACAAACAAACGACGAAGTGATCATATTAGAGTCCCGTTTTTTAAGGTACAGTAACCTAAATAAAATGCTTTAATATTTTTCTCAATTATATGACATATCATTATGTGATATTTGATTACAATGTTTTGTAATAGAATGTATTTGACGACCTAAATAGGCGTTTGTGGTCAAAGGTTAGCGATAACGTATGTCTCAATAGGATTAGTATGTTATTGTACCTAGTACATGCTGTTTGTATTATTATATATTATACTTTTATTTTTACTATAAAGGCCTGTCGTGGCGCAGAGGCACAAAGTGTGACTGTAAACGCGACTGGTTGTGGGTTCGATTCTTACTCGAGGAAATTAAATATTTAATTAAATTTATATTTCTATTTCTTCGCTCTAGTGTCGAGGCAAAGCGCGGCGTTGAGTCCCGCCACTCAGCATGCAATACCTCCAGAATTTGGTCGAAAGTGGGGAACGGAGTATCTTACCACTAAGTTACACATTATCCCGCACACGGCAGGGTAGCGTGCGGGATAATGCGTGAGGCTGATTTTTATTTAATTTTTACGATTTTTGCGATTTGTGTTGTTAACTATATAAAAATATTTTTTACTTACATAACAAAAAAAATACAAATATATTTTTATATATTTTTTACGTTAGTAATATGTTCACGAATCACAATAGTTCGTAATATTTCATATGCAACACTAACTAAGTAAATAAAGACAGAATTTTCCTTAAAGCAAGCAAAAGCAATCGAGTAATTTCAACATGTCTCGTCGAACGTTGGCCATTTACGGATTTCATTAATAAATAGATGAATTTGAAGTGAATTAATTATATTTTATTTATTTATTTATTAGCCTCACACTGTATCCCGCACATAACAGAGTAGACAGAGGGAACCTTATGTTAAGACTCTGTTTCCCACTTTCCTCCGAATTCTGGAGGTTTGCGTGTCAACCTGTCGCATCTACAGTCACACGCTTGTGCCGAAATACCGATCGAAAATTGATTCAATTTAAATCATTTTTTTTTTACAAAATGTACATACTCCTCAAAGGATAAATCTAGATATTTTTATTCTTTCTATTAATAAATAGCATATAAAATGAATAAAAAAAACACATATTTCATTAAATATTATTAATGTAATAGAATATAATTTTTGTGGTCATAGAGAAACTGTGTCGGTCAACGTCCGTACGAGGATAGTAGTATCACTATTACCTATTAGAGTTCTTATATACTTTGATGTCCTAACAGCGGCAATTGACCTGCATTTTTTGCTAACTGTTCTCTTTAAATGAATAAAAAATAAAATTCATATTTAATTAATATTGATTTCTTTTTGGTTATTATTACATTCATTGAAATATATTGAAATTTTGTTTTAAAATTTAGTATGACGTTATTTTTATCATTTTTAATAAATGTTGCTGTATCTGTTCTTAGAAAATAATTTTAAATACAAAACGACTAAAGTTGTATTTTACATAATAGTTTTATATAAATAACTCAACCATTTTTTTAGAGGCCAAAGTGGGTAGTGGGGAGTTTTAGAGGAACAAAGTGTGACTGTAAAATCGACTGGTGGTGGATTCGATCCCTACTCGAGGGAATGAAATATTTATTTACATTTATATTTTCATTTCTTCGCTCTGGTGTCGGGCCAAAGCGTGGCGTTGAGCTCCGCCACTCAACACGCAATGCCTCCAGAACTCGGCAGGTAGTGGGGAAAGGAGTGACTCGCTAGGTTCCTTCTGCCTATCCTGCTGTGTGCGGGAAGCTAATTTTTTTTATTTACATGTGAAAAAAATACAGATGTGATTTTTTTCCTTAGCGTTCAATTTTGATTGAAGTTACACTTAAATTAATTTAGCCGATATAGCTTATTGAGATAGGAACGGACGAGCTGTATATTTGTATTCTGTAGTGACTTTCGTATAATATTGGTATGAATATCACTACAGCAAATTTAAGCTAATTTTTTTTATTTACATGTGAAAAAAATGCAGTTGTGATTTTTTTCCTTAGCGTTCAATTTTGTTTGAAGTTACACTTAAATTAATTTAGCCGATATAGCTTATTGAGATAGGAACGGACGAGCTGTATATTTGTATTCTGTAGTGACTTTCGTATAATATTGGTATGAATATCACTACAGCAAATTTAAGCTAATTTTTTTTATTTACATGTGAAAAAAATGCAGTTGTGATTTTTTTCCTTAGCGTTCAATTTTGATTGAAGTTACACTTAAATTAATTTAGCCGATATAGCTTATTGAGATAGGAACGGACAAGTTGTCTATTTGTATTCTGTAGTGATTTTCGTATAATATTGGTATGAATATCACTAAAGCAACAGGTAGTTCAATATTTTTATGTTTGAGTTACCAAAATATGTAACTTGGAGATGAAAATTTTTTTTAGTATCGGTCCTATTACTAATACTAATGTACTAATACTATTTGAGGGCTTTTTATTAAACATATTATCATATATTGAAATATGACTATAAAACAAGACAAATTAAAAATAATGAGTTACCTATTCCCTAATAGGGAAAATTTTATATTTCTAAATACTTATTATTCCATTTATGTAGCAAAATACAGAAGTCTTTTAAATAGGAAAAATATAGGGAAATTTCTATATTTCTATTTAAAAATGTTCTTACTCTTACTTATGATAAATTAAAACATCTTAAGACTTAACGCTTAAGCTTAACTGCCACTATACTATATATGGTATAGTGTCAGGTTGTCTACAGATAAAAAATCTTTAGTAAAGAACAAGTAGATACAATTATATTTTCCGCTATTCTTTTTGATTGAAATCAACGGTTAAGTGCTTAATAGCCGTTTAGCAACACTAAAGACGTCAACTGATACCGAGTAGACCAAGAAACAAGCAAGTACTTAATTTCTTAAAAGTCTCAAATTTCTCGGAAAGGATGTATTATTTAACCTTTTGGCAGAAAGATTTATATGACATAAATCTTGCAAAGACAAATTGCATTTGACCTAAATTTGACAATTTTGTCTGCTTAATAAGATTGGCGAATTAAATGGCAAGACATCATTAATCATGATGATTTTGACATACTTTCTCTTATATTAATATTTTGATTTATTGGACAACAACTTTTTATTATTGTTCTATTTTTTTAGGTTTCCTATATGCACCCAGACCGGTGGCTCAATCAACCTCCCAGACATAGAAGCACCTTTATTTGACTTTCAGAGGTCTGAGAGGGCCCCACTTTTAAAGTTAGTGAGTACGCATACTGTCTGAACTACATATTAGACTAGTCTAGTCCTCTATAAAAATCAAAATAAATCAGCTTCACGCTGTATCCCGCACACAGCAGGGTAGGCAGAGGGAACCTAGTGTTAAGACACTCCGTTCCCCACTTTCTGCCGATTTCTGGAGGCATTGCGTGTTGAGTGGCAGAACTCAACGCCGCACTTAACTTCGACACCAGAGCGAAGAAATGGAAATATAAATTTAAGTAAATATTTCATCTCCTCGAGTGGGGATCGAACCCACAACCAGTCGGTTTTACAGTCGCACCTTATGCCACTGCGCCACCACTGGCCTCTAGTCCTCTATAGTCCTCAAAATTTCAGCTTTACTAAACTAATATAGATCTGGTGGCCCTGGGATCTTGGGCTATATACATGTACATATATTACAAATTTAGATACGGTTTACCGCCTATTATACTTATAGGCTATTTAAAAAAACCCTAAAAAATTACAACGTATTTACATAATACACGATAAAAAAATTCCTTTATATAATAATTCTATGGTAAACCAGAATACGTTCTTACCATTAACAGAAACAAACCACAGAAAACATCTTAAGTTGTTTTCTCGCGTAGAACTATAACGAATAACGATGCCGCAATAGTTTAGAGGGGATAAGTCAAATTGGATATGTCCGCCTTCCCTAATCTAATCACTTCGGTGTAGTGAATGAACTCACGAGGGCCTGTGAGGACCGTCTCGGTGATCGGTACTTCTATTTGGTAGCTATATACGATGATTGATTATTTAGATTTTTTTAGGTTTTTTTAGGCTGTATTCTATATAAAGCAGGGTAGAGAGAGAACATAGTATCAAGAAGATGGGTCGCGGAACTCAACGCCACGTTATTTTGTCAAAACTCAGAACGAAGAAATAAAAATGGGACCCCATTTGAGTATTTCCCCGAGTGATGCTTGATTTACATTCCCCGCAACAAACTCTGCAAAATTCATAAAAAATCCGATCCGATCCGGCAAAATTCGATCATAGATTTTGACTTGATTCAAACAATACTGTAGAGAACCTAATAAAAATCAAGTTAACAAAAGCAAAGAAAAGAAATACTTAAGAAATAAAAAAAATAAATACATATGTTCGATATATTATCTCAAAAATATATATATTCGTATTCGATAACTGTACCAATTTAATATTGAGTAACCGGCGTCTTTAGGCGAGCTAATGTGTAACAGTCAATTCTTATAAAAAACTATTTAATATATTTTCTTTTTTCTTCTAAGTGTCTCTGGCCTACTCAGACGACTTCTCATGTTGTGTTGTATAAGAAAAAAATCATTCATCCCACTAAGTACTTCACAAAAACTTAAACATAAAAAGAAATATGAATATAGCAATATGTGCAAAAATATTTACGTTAGCACATAAACAACAAGCATTTATTCCTATTTCTTTCTAAATCTATTTACTGTTTGACTGACCGTAAAAAAAATCACAAAATATAAAATTTTATTAATTAATATCTTTTAATTTAGACTAATTGAGAAAAGTTTACTTAATATAAAGAGGGTTTGGATATTACGATTCAAAGAATAAAAGAATATGATGTCCACAGTGACGCAACGGCACGCTCGGGTGGATTGGGGACGGTGCACCTCGAAATGCTTGTTTGCAGACACGCAGCTACTTTTTCGACACCTTCCACTATTATGTTACATTATGCTTCAGCTAGTAATGTTCTTAGACAAAAGAATATTTTAGTCTATGCATTTAGTTAAAAAGTTTTTTTTTTTTTTAGAAAATACTTCCGGTGTAATTAAAGTATTTGTCGAAACTTGGCTTTGTTGTGTTATTTTTTGTTGTACGTTTTCTTTGATTTAACTATGCTTATTGTTGATAGTTAACGGTATTTTTATTAAGAATACAACTCCATACCTGTTACTTATTAAAACTAGAAATAAAAAAACAATTATATCATCAACAGAACGCAGTCCGCATACGTCACGCTCACAGTTGCCAAACGTAGAGACACGCTATAGTCTATAATATTATTATAAAGTTAGTTTCTTAGCAAAACATTGTTTATGTTTTGCTAAGAAACTAAGTGTTGGATTTTTTTTTTACAATTATTTCAATAATAAAACAAAGAGAGATTTACTGTTGATATATGTATAACAATAAATGTCTGTTTGTGTATTACATTAAGTAAGTGAGACAGACGGTCGTGGCGCAATGGCACAAGCGAGGGATTGTTAACGCGAAAATTTGTAAATTTGATTCCCACTCGAGAAAATTAAATATTTAATTGATTATTATAATTTCTCTGCATTGATGTGAAGACAAGGCGGCGTTGACTTCCGCCACTCAACGTTCAATGATTCCAGAATTCGGCGTAAAGTGAGGAATGGAAGTGTCTTAATGGGAACGGAGTGTATTAAAACTAGATTCTCAGGTTCCCCATGCCGCATTATACCGCACAAAGCTGCTTATATGCGCCGTGTAGAAAAAAAGAACATATATTAAAAAATTATATAAAATTAAAATGATGCTGCTGAGCACGTATCCCTGAGTTGTTGAAAAATTGTAATCCAAGTAACATTTTTCATTGACATAATTATGATATTTATAAAATGTATATATAAGCATTTGTAATTCGGAACAGTATATATACTGAACAGTATATATATGAACTTATCTAAATTACAAAAATAATGCAGACAAAGCTTTTATAAAAAAGTTATTATATGTATACTATAAACATATAATAGAAAAATAAATAAGAAATGACATATGTAAGCTCACTGTAGCTCAGCTTAATGTTAAATTTTTACAATGAAAAGCATTTTGGGTAACGAGAGCTTGTAGCGCAACTAATGGTTAAAGTAAATTTACTGTTCCACACTTGGTTTTTTTTTTTCATAATGGTAAATGACAACATCTTAAATAAATTTTACTTCTAAAAGAGTATAAAAAGTATATTACTAAAGGCTTTCTTTATGAACTTATTAAAAAATCAAATAAATAATAAATACAATTTATTTTGTCAACTTATTTATATGTCAAATATAGGAAATTTAGTTAAGAAAAAAATATATACTTTTTTATATGACTTCTTGGAAATCATTACTCATTTTTATGAAAAAAAAAATAAGCCATTCGTCGTACAGAGGCACAAAATGTGACTGTAAAATCAGCTGGTTATGGGTTCGATCCCCGTCGAGTATATGAAATATTTATTAACACATTTTCATATCTTCGCTGGTGTCGAGACAAAACGCGGCATTAAGTTTTGCCACTCAACAAGCAATGCCTCCAGAACTCGGCGGAACGTGGAGAACGGAGTGTCTTAACACTAGATTCCCTCGGCCTACCCTGATGTGTGCGTGATACAGCCTAAAGCTGATTTAATTTTATTAAAAATCTTCTATTGCACTAATAATCGATTTTTTTCCTAAGTGTGGGAACAACACAACAAAATATTAAAAATAATTATGAAATACTTCACACAATAAATGCAAAACGGCAATGTGCATTCAAACCATATGTAATACATGTGCATCTAGAGAAAGGCAGACGGATTTTGCTGAGCGAAAACGCGAGCCACGATTTTCCTCTACTTTCACTGTATGCGACTGCGCGTGCGTCACTTAGTGCATGGAATTGCATCGACTATAATTATGATTCCTTAAAATATGAATCATAAATCGCTTTGAATATAAAAAGTTAATAGTTTTTTTGTTTTAATGTGTAAGTAATCACATGATGTAAGTTATTTTGGAGGAACCTAATTAAATTAAATCAAATCAAATCAGCTTTACGCTGTATCCCGTTCACAGCAGGGTAGACAAAGGGAACATAGTGTTAGGACACTCCGTTTCCTGCTTTCCGCCGAATATTTCGAGGCATTGCGTGTTGAGTGACGAAACACAGCACAGGGCTTTTGCCTTGGTGCAAGAGCGAAGAAATGAAAATATTATTAAATAATAATCTACTCCCGCGAGTGGGGTTCGAACCCACAACCGCCACTTTACAGTCACTCTCTTGTTCCGTTGCGTCAGTCCGACCTCAAACCTAATTCAAACAAAAAAAATCAATCTTACCACACTTACTCAGGTAAGGACTAAATATAATTTACAGATATGTTAGTATACCTAATCTTACAATATCCATGTCGGTGCCTAAAACCGCAGCTCTCTGGGCGGTTTGTGGTTTCGTCATTACACGAAACGATCGTAACTTATGCATTTTACTTAAAGTAAGTAGTCACTATTTGCTGCCAATCTTAATATTGAGTAAATGTATGTACACGTTAAAAATACATACATAATGTATATGTCGTCCATGGAACGTGGTGTGAATTTAGGTATCCTGCACACAGCAGGGTAGGCAGAGGGAACCTAGCGATAAAACACTCCGTTTCACAATTACCGCCAATTTTTTATAATCATTATGTGATGAGTGACAACGCGGGGATTTTGCCTTGCTGCCAAAGCAAAGAAATGAAAATATTAAGAAATAATTATTCATTCCCTCGAGTGGAAATTGAATCCACAACCGTCACGTTACAGTCACACGCGCCACGACGGCCTCTATTATTAAAGGTGTCATTAATTAAATAAATGAAATTCTAATAGTATAATGACAATTACTATCTAATATTGCTTCCTTCATAGGAAAATTTTAATGTCACCCAAAATACATAAAACCAAAAATATTAATTCATATTATACAATTAAATACATTAATTATGCAATTAAAAATATAATTAATATATTTATTAAACAATTAAATATTAATAGTACTGTAAGTAATTAACTAATTAATTTTTATTTGAAAACCTAAAAAAGGACCCGTTTTTCTTCCGCTTAAAAGAGCATTGAGAATGGCAGTTAAATAATAATTATTGAAAAAATGAGGAAATTACTATTATGTATTTTTGTTCCGTCTCGCTGTTGATATTGCTTCGTAGCACTCACCTCTGTTGTTAATATATAAGAAAAATGCTAAATATTTTTTTATTTTTTATTTTTAACTTCACGCTGTATCCCGCACACAGCAGGATAGGCAGAGGGAACTTAGTGTTAAGACACCTGTTCCCCACTTTCCGCCGAGTTCTGGAGACGTTGCATATTGAGTGGCGGAACTCAACGCCGCGCTTGGCCTCGACACCAGAGCGAAGAAATTAAAATATAAATGTAAATAAATATTTCATTTCCTCGAGTGGGGATCGAACCCATAACCAGTCGATTTTACAGTCACACTTTGTGCCCCTGCGCCACGACTAGCCTCACAGAATGCTAAATATTTACATAATAAATATAAACTTAATGTTTCTCTTAGAATTGCAATAAATTTTATCATAATATACGATAGACGAATCTCCTGGACTTAAAATGTTGGTACTTGGCATATAGATAAGAGAGGTTTTTAATTTTTGAGAGACGACTAGTGTTATATAAAAGGACTTCGATTAGAATTCTCTCAAGTGTTTCTCGTCTTAATTTTACTTAATGTATAAAGTAGCAACATTCATACACAAAATATTTTCTGGTTTAAGATTGAAATATAATTAATTTAATCAATCAATCAGCTTCACGCTGTATCCCGCACACAGCAGGGTAGGCAGAGGGAACCTAGTATTGTGACACTCCGTTCCCCATATTCTGCCGGATTCTGAAGGCATAGCGTGTTGAGTGGCAGAACTCAACGCCGCGCTTTGCCTCGACGCCAGAGCGAAGAAATAGAAATATAAATTTAAGTAAATATTTCATCTCCTCGAGTGGGGATCGATGGTGGCGAAACTCTGTGGATGCCCTCTGCCCCTGATGATGATGGTGGAGAAACTCTGTGGATGCCCTGCTCTGATGGGGACATAGGAATATAAAGAAGAAGAAGAAGTGGGGATCGAACCTACAATTAGTCGGTTTATGCACTCACACTTTGTGCCGCTGCGCCACACGACTGGCCTCAGAATTCATTTATTAATAATAAAAATTATCTAGGGAGATTACACGATAGTTTTTTTTCCGAAAATTATAAACTTAATATTAATCTTGACTCCTATCTTCATATTCAAATCTTTGGTTAACATCGAAAATATCTACCATTTTATTAAATTAAGAAAATTTACTGAAGCTCAGCAATAAGCAATTGATATTTAAACAGAATTTAAACCCGTGCCTCTTGGAAATCGTCCAAGCATATATTTTTATTTTTTTATTTAGCAAAAATCTTTATTAGAAATAACAAATATATGACTTATATTCTAGCACGGCGTCAATTAAATTATTTAGAATAGAACACTGACCTAAACTACGATTCCCCTTTCGTCAGTTTCTTCCCCCACGTAACATCGTAAAAAAATAAAAACTTAATTACAATTAATATTAGATCTAGTAATAATTACGAAACGCAAATATATCAAAAGCTATAAATATATAACGAGCGATTAAAGCGATAAGACTAACAATTGAACATAAAAAAATAATCAGTACTTATTTGAAGGCAAGATTGCACTTGTTTTTTTTTAAGTCAAAAATGAAACTTCTACGTACAGACCAAACTTAGCATATTATTAAGTAAAATAAATAAATCAGCTTCACGCTGTATCCCGCACACTGCAGGGTAGGCAGAGGGAAACTACGAGTAGTGTTAAGACACTCCGTTCCCCACTTTCTGTCGAATTCTGGAGGCATTGCGTGTTGAGTGGCAGAACTCAAAGCCGCGCTTGTCCTCGACACCAGAGCGAAGAAATAGAAATATAAATTTAAATAAATATTTCATCTCCTTGAGTGGGGATCGAATTCACAACCAGTCGGTTTTACACTCACACTTTGTGCCCCTGAGCCACGACTGGCCTCAAATAATAAATGAATACATACTGATATTAATTAATACTTACTGGCCTCAAAAATATTATAAGTAAATCTACAATAAATATGCTTAAGTGATGTGGGTGTGACCCCGCGTGCCAAATGCTATATGTAATTCGTCCATCTGTCCCTAACCACGAGCTTGTTTGTCTGTAATTTTTGCAAGGACCACGATTTTGTTTCTATGCAATTTTATCTATACAATACATATAGCATACTAGGATTTTACCTGTTTTACCTTTTTTTTAGCTTTACGCTCTATCCCGTATGTAGCAGGTAGGTAGTAAGGCAGAGGGAACGTAGTGTTAAGACACTTCGTTTCTATTAAAACACGTCCGTTCTTCACTTTCCAGCGAATTCTCGAGATATTTCGTGTTGAGTGGCAGAACTCAGCGCCGAAAGCCTTTTTTATTAAATTTTAAAAATAATAATTTTAAAAAAATCAAATTTTACTTAATTTTTAAAATAATAATAGTTTAAAGGTACACATGAAGAAATAAGCTAAAATATTATATACATATACATTATTTACACTATTATACATTATTATTATAGTGTATTTTAAAACTGAATTAAATATATATTTAATTCAATTTTAAAAACACACTATAATAATTGAACAATGTTTTGATTGATTCAGTAAGTGGAAACGTCTATATATTATATGTATTTATCAAACATCATACATATGTAATTCAAAAATGTGTTGTTACATAAAATGATATAATAACGTGTGAAATATGTAAACAACTTAAAACGTGCGATACTGTCGCAAGTGTCAATATTTAATCCGCAATATATTTAAATACATAATATTAAAATAAGGTCTCATTTATTAAAATTCCTGTGAAAAGCAAGAAATTACAAATGAAACACTGATCGTACCTACGGGCAGCGTTGCCAGATGCCCCGATTTTGACGGAACGTCCCGATTCTTAGCCCAAAAATTAGATATCCAGATCGGGACTATAAATGCATTCAAACAAACACATAATAAATTAAATAACAGGAATTGTTATTTATTTTTTTGTCCCGCTTTTGGCATAATCTGGCAACGCTGCCTACGGGGGCTATAATATTTAAATATAAACAAATTTCTTATTTTCGGAATCTTTCATAAATTTACACGGATGAGGATGGTGACGATTTCATTATAATTTCCTATTTCTTTTAATTAAATGGCTTATTAATACAATGGACATAATTATATTAATAATGTTTGAAGTAAATAAAGGATCATTAGTCGTGGCGCACAAAGGTGTTACAGTTACACCCTTGTGCCTCTGCGCCACAACGCGACAATTGTAGGGGTTCTATCCCCATTCGAGGGAATGAATTAATTAATATTAATTCATTCCCTCGAAAATATTTATTAATATTTTCATTTCTTCGCTCTGGCACTAAGGCAAAATCCCGGCATTGAATTCCGATACTCAACACGCAATGTTTAAAAATTCGGCGAAAAGTGGGGAACGGAGTGTGTGTTAATTCTGTTGTATGCGGGATACAACGTGAAGCTGATTATTGGAAGAGTTCTTATTTCCATTGCATTATAAGCGAATTACAAACATACAGACATACAATAACTACGTTTTTTTAACATACATATGACTACAGCAATTTGAAGACATATGTACATACTACATCGTATTTGCAATCACAAATTAGGATGCTCATTTTGTGAATGAGTGGAATTTATATAGCTGTCGGTCAGTAAGTGGACAATCGTTGAGTAGTACAGACCGTGACCTAGCATTGCAAACTTGGCCTATATTTGACACATCTGATATAAGCTATAATCTTTAATTTTTTAATAATATTACGATTTATAATTTTACTAAAAAAAAAAATATTTTCTGTACATACTTGTAGAGACGGACGGATATAACGCTTAAAGTATACCTCTAAGAGTTAAAACTGTTGCTCTTAAATTCTTATCAGTAGCAGATCAAATGTACTATACTCAAAACAAGAAAATAATATTCAAATTAATTACAAAACTTTTACAATTTTTTTTTCCAGCTTCACGCTGTATCCCGCACACAACAGGGTAGGCAGAGAGAATCTAGTGTTAAGACACTCCGTTCCCCACTTTCCGCCAATTTCTGGAGGCATTGCGTATTGAGTGGCGGAAGTCAACGCCGCGCTTTCCCCTCGACACCAGAGCGAAGAAATGAAAAAATATATATAAATAAATATTTTATCTCCGAGTGGAGATCGAACCCACAACCAGTCGATTTACAGGCACACTTTATGCCCCTACGCCACGACTGGCCTATTACTTTTACTATTAATAATAGTAATAACATTTTATAATAGGTTTTTTAATAGTTTTATTACATATTTAGGCAATATATCGCAACTTACATTGAACTGGCTAGCCTTGTTACAATGATGTAACGTATACAAGTAAAATGGATCAACGTTCTTGAAGTCGACATGGACCAATAAAATCCAATTTATAAAGATTTTATAAATATCATTTAGGATAGGCGTAACTGAACCCAACGATCGTGAGATCGAATACTATAAATTAATATTTATATTGATATAGATTGGATATATCAAAGGATGAGGCCCAAGCGTGTGACTGTAAATGCGACAGGTTCTGGGTTCGATTCCCATTCAAGGAAATGAAATATTTAATATTTTCATTTCGTCGCCCTGGTCAAAGTCAAAGTCAAAGTCAATTCCCTCTACCCTACCCTGCTATTTGAAGGATACAGCATAGCTATATATAACCTAAAAAAATATCAAATGATGTAAGTGAGTAGAATCCGTTGTTAATTATATTAAGCGCAAAACGCAAAAGGTGCGTAATGATATGAAAAACAATATTATTATTTCATATAATAAAATATAGTTTTAAAAAAGAATAAATAGAAAATATACGTTTAATTAAATTGCATTTTTATTGGGTTAATTTGTTAAAATCACCATCTTTCGGTTAAGTTTATATATTAAAAACAATCACTTTTAAGCCTTGATATCTTTGAACAATAAATAATAAATTTTCCATTTACTATAATAATAGTAAGTACTAACAAATCATATTTTAAGTATGATTTATTCGCCTTCAAGGCCATTCGACTTCAAAGCTCTTCTATTTTTTTTTCATTTATACAATTTTCTATCCGTTTTTGACCACTAATTTCCTCGATACATATGAAACAGAGTCAGAGATTACTGAAGTAAAACAAAAGCCCAATTTTTTATAAGCTTTTTCTATAATGTAGTGTGTTACTGTACGCGCAGCGGTTGTAGGTTCGATATTTCCTCGGTCTGGTAACAAAGCAAAGCGCGGCGCTAAGTTCCGCCACTCAATACGCTACGCGTGGATTTGGCGGAAAATGGGGAAAAGAGTGCTTGAGTACTAGATTCCCTCTGCCGACCCTGAAATAAGTGGGATACAACGTGAAGTTAAAAAAATCTTGATGTAATAAGATTTGAACCTATACCGTTGCATTTCATATTAATGTTGCGTTGTCTACCATCCAAAAGCTATTCTAATAGTATTCGATAGCTCTTAAATTTCATAATCTCGTTCAAAATTTTTTATATAATTGTTCAAAGTATAAATTAGGTCCTTTAAAAAATATATAAAAACTTAGAAATATACAATATAAATACAGGTTGTTTTTTTTTGTGGAAAGAAATATGTATGGCTAACCATTTATTAAGTAAACATGTTTAATACAGATTTCATAATTATATAATACGATCTATTATCTAATGTTTTTTTAATGAATTATTATATAAATTTGACTTAGGTCGATCAGAACGTATGGCTTGGTCTTGCTACGTTATATATACAAATTTTTAAATGTTTCTAAATATTAAAAAACTTACTAATATTAAAAAAAATCGCTTCATGCAGTTCACGCAGCAGGATAGGCAGAGTGTTAAGACACTCCGTTCACCACTTTCTGTCGAATTCTGGAGGCATTACGTGTTGAGTGGCAGAACTCAACGCCGCGCTTTGCCTCGACGCCAGAGCGAAGAAATATAAATAATATTTTGTGTTTAATATTATCTACATTGTAGTTTAAAATAGAATGTTATATAGTTTACACAACATAATATATATATATATATATATATATATATATATATATATATATATATATATATATATATATATATATATATATATATATATATAACCAAAATAAATCGCTCTTTAACTACATATTAATTAAGAAATATATGCGTATTCTTGTATCTTTAGGCACATATGTATGTGGATCTCAGTAAATAAATAAAATAATTTTAAATTAATGTATGCATGGTTTAATAATTCCATTCTGCCAATCGGACGTTGCGAATGTTTATCTCTCTTTGTGTTGTTTTTTTTTTTATTTTAAGTGGCAGGTAGGTAGGTATTTTTAATTAATTTTATAAAATTACTGATTGATTTTTATTGATGTACTTATAGGATGTCTTTTTTATCCTTCTACCACATATAGTGACATATTATACAGATTAGTATATAGTCAAACAAAGAAACCTAGTGTTTATACACTTCGTTCTAAACTTTTCTTAACAACACTACACTAGATCGAGGAAATGAACAATATTTCATACGTAAAAATCTTTGAGCGGAGTTCGAATCCCTAACCATCTTGGCGGACAGCTAAGCAATATTTTGTTGCACTATGATAATTACCATACATTCATCACTCAGTCGTGTGTTTTTTAACATTTCCCTAAAAATTTTAAATGACTTCCCTATATTTACGACAACAACAACCACGTATATATACGATACTTAATAATCTTGTCCAAAATAAATTCTATTGAAAGTAACACAATACATCTAAGTTAATCCCACCCACATGGACAGGCGGAAACATAAAACTTACACCATACTCTTTATGTACCGTATCGGGTAGTCATCAACTCTTAATCACGTATAGCCAAGAGCCCTCTGCAAAAAAAAAACATTTTTGTTCCATTGCCAGCAGCGACACGTGTACCCTGTTGCACATATACACTAAACTAGCTATCTATACACACAATAGGCTATTCGAATACGTAGATCGCGAAAATAGAAAATCTATTTCAAAGTAACAACATTGTGAGTAGATATCACCCATCTACTTAAAACAATTTCAAATAATTCAGAACCAAACAGGTTTAGGGCCATCAACCGTTCGTAGGTAACACCGTAACAAAGGTTCCTCGTGCGTTGAGATGACAAAAAAACCCTAGGCCCGTAAAGGATCGGGGTCTCGACGGGAAGCCAAGAGTGGAGGTGGTCCTTATCAGAAGTTTCGACAGCGGCAGAGTGGGGCGGGCTCGAGTGGCACACTCCGCGCTCTACCGCAGCTGACTAGCCGCGCTGCGCCCGCGCAATTCTACAAAATTCAAAATATGTTTTCAATTTCAGTGTTGAGGTGAACTATTTTTTTTGTGATAGTGCTTTGTTTTGTGCGAAGGTTCCGCGGATTTATTTGTGAAGTGTATAGAAAATTCATCGATCAAGGTGATTATTTATGTTGTTTTTTTTCTCTAGATATTTTTTTTTGTAATATAGTAGTGACCTATTGCTATATGCGGTTTCGTCTTGCGGGTAACTTATTTCGACACTGTAGCGTCCGCCGTAAGTGTACTTTCACGCAAAATGAATATATGTAATAAAAAAATTGTATATTAAGAAATTAGTTATTATAAACATTTTATAAATAAATATAAAAATATTTAAATATCCACAGTGTCAACTATTAGAAATACCTATCAAGGGAGGGTGAATATTTAAGGTGGCGTTATTCCTCACTTATTATATTTAAAATTTATATATATAAAATCATTATATTTTTTATTTATTTATTTTATAAAAAAATATATATTTCCTTATTAATGTTTAATTCTGCATAACGTGCATCTATTGTGTTAATTTTATGCCTTATTTCACCGTATAATTTCATCCGTGAAACTTTTATTATTTCAATATATATTTTTTTATTTGATTCGCAATTATATTCTTGTAAATGGCCTTTAACAATCACGATCTTTTAAAGCGTTTCAAAGTCGAATTACATTCCATTTAAAGTAGAACAAGATTTATAAATAAAGAAAAAAAACAACTTAAATTTGTCGTAATGTAATGAACGTAATGGCGAGAGTCGTTCGGTCGCAGTCATTTTTTAATACGATTTAACAGTATGTTATGTAAAATGTTTTTAAAATGAATAATTGTTATTTTAGAAAGAAGGTTATTATGTGAAATTAACATTTTGTATCGTACTTTTATAAGTATCGATAACGTTATGGTGAAATTTAAACTTATTTATATATATATATTGCAAAGATTTTATATGTGATTATTCTTTCTTTTAATTGACTCCAATTTTTAAAGATAAGTAAATCTAAATAATTCTTAATGAAATATATTTTATTTATTTTAAATATATTACTAACATATTAAAATAATTAAAATATAGGCCCTGTATATATAGGAGTTTATATATGGATATGAACATAGAATACGGTTATCCGCTATAACTCAATGAATATCAGTTACAGAGAAAGCGTATAATTGAGTTAGTTCTTAGGTAGTTATAAAGTGTGATAAGAAATACCTATTTATAAATATGCTACCCGCACAGGTATATTTATGAACATTAGAAACTTCCGTCAGTACCGAATAACTTGCATGCTTTAATATCTAGATCACTAGTTATCTAGTCTGTATACTTTATTTGTTTATTATATTGAAATATCATCATATAAATCATAGTTTACTAAAATCTGCTATATCTTTTCTAACGCATATAAAGAATCAGAATCAGGTTCACGCTGTATCCCGCACACAGCATTGTAGGCAGCGAGAAACTAGTGTTATGACACTTCGTTCCCCACTTTCCGCCGTAGTCTGGAGGCATTGCGTATTGAGTGATTATCGGTGATTAGCGATTATAACGGAACTCAACGCCGCGCTTTCGCCTCAACACGAGAGCGAAGAAATGAAAAAATAAATTTTAAATCAATATTTAATTTCCTCGAGTGGGGATCGAACCCACACAACAGGTGTAGTTGAGAATTGTCCAATTTTAAGAAATGTTTACAGATATTTATTCGGGTATGTTAAGTATGGTGTTATATTCATTGTTATAATGACATGCTTTGTATATTTATTAAAAGTGTGATGTTATAACATTACACTTTTAATGTTGTTATAACAAAAAATATAATAATCTAAGCAGTATAAGTTATGAGGCCAGTCGTGGCGCAGGGGCACAGAATGTGACTGTAAAATCGACTGGTTGTGGGTTCGATCCCCACTCGAAGAGATAAAATATTTACTTACATTTATATTTTCATTTCTTCGCTCTGGCGTCGAGGCAAAGTGCGGCGTTGAGTTCCGCCACTCAACACGCAATGCCTCCAGAACTCGGTGGAAAGTAGGTTCCCTCTGCCTACCCTGCTGTGTGCGGGATACAGTGCGAAGCTGATTTGATTTGACTTTAGTATAAGTTATCTATAACGTCTAAAAAAACGAGATGCGTTGAAAAAGTACTTATTGAAAAAAATATAATTATAAGTATATTTATAAATGTTGTTATACGATTAATATATACTATATACTAAAGTTGTTACCATTAATTTACAACAATTAACAACAAACACAAAACGATCAACCGAATGCAATTCTGATAGAACCTTTAACTAAATTATTATTACTTAATTTCATATAGCACGCCATCAGCACATAAACTAAGAGAAACTACATAATAAAGCATATAATAGCTAGCAATTAGATGAGGACACTAATGTCACAGTGTATTTAAAAAAAAAATGTTTTAAGGCAATTCGTCACAGCATGGATTTCATGGGTGTTAAGGTACGCGATGTAGAAACGTAACGCAGGTGATCTATTTTACAATATATGGAGCTCGAGCAGGTAGATTTAGTTAGGAATTTAGAAAATGGAATTTACTTTCGTTTTTTGTTATGCCATTATTCCGAATTTCAGCGCTGTGGTAGTGGATTCGAATTCTATTTATGGTGATTATCTATTATTATAATACAGATTTATCTCTTGTTCTGGTTCAACTAAGTGTGACGTGGCTTTCGTCTATTACAATTGAATAAATGGACGTTTTGCCTCCCCCGCAAAGTGTGAGACGTGGATGGGTGATGTAGATAAAGGAATACAACATATTATTATAATATATTTCATATGTTTTATGGAATAAATTTAGTTGTACCTAGTGTGGAATAACATTAGACAGTTAATAATCTTAATAGTAAAAAAAATGTTATTTGTTGACAGATATTTTTTTTTTGAATTGATTATTATTTGTTGCAAATCGTAAGTCAGTACAAATATGTATTTTAGTCGTTTTCAGTAGTTGTTATTCTTTATTTAATAAAAATTAAACTATATTTAAATAAACAATATATATACAGAAATTGTAAGAAGCATGCTGCACTCGGGAAATTCATATATTTGATATAATACTCTATAACATAAAACGATGCCTTGAGGAAGTAGGTACTTGACCGACAAAAAAAGGACCCATGTCAACTCAACTACCTGTTACTTAAGCCATTGCAAAATATACCTGAAACAATTATCGATCTCGTGTTAAATGTTCCATTGAATATATAACTTCTTAAATTGTTATTAAAATAAGCTTCTGACTAAATTGTAGTCTTTTGAATATTTTATCCATAGAAAGTTAAATTAGTTACAATTTCAAAAAACACCGTTGCGGTAAACGCCAAAAAGTAGGTGGATGTAACGTAGTATTAAGACATTTATTCCCCCACTTTCCTTCCAATTTTATGTGGCGGAGTTGAACGCTACTTTCTGCTGCTTTATCATGTTGTCATAACGAAAAAATAATGCAAATTATTCACGTCCCGGAGTTGAGTTCTAGTCGACAAACCTTGCGTTTATAGTCGCCCGCTGTGCCGCTGAGTCTCAACTCCTTCTTGTACTGTCTTTGATGACGGTGTTAGACTCAATTCTATTATATGTAAAATAGTAGATATCACTAATTTGGTGCATAACACCAAATACTACCAAATACCAAAGTAATTACATTTTTTTTACCAAAAAATTAAACATATTAATAATAATGTGATTTTTACTGAAAATAATCTTACATAAAAATTATTTCCTACTCCATTAAAACGATAAATGTCAAAATAATTCTTTATTTAATTTCTTTGTAAGAAACAAAAATGAATTAATTAATCAATAAATTTTGTGAGCTGAAGACTTCCTTCAAGTATCAGTGGCCCTGCACTATGGATAATGGCAGAACAACGGCAGATCAAAATTCATTTTTACTAAAGTCATACCTGACGCACTTTTTATTTTTTTTTAAATAGTATAATAGTGGACCTTTAATGTAATGAATTATTTTTTCGTGAATTACATTTGGAATATATTTTTTTTTATCGTGAGAAATTGTAATACGACAGAATGTTTATTTCAGGTTGATCGCATCGATATTTTAAACTTAATTTTCTTAAAAAAAT
>JAATLQ010009652.1:0-11223 GCA_013421005.1 Heliconius erato x Heliconius himera | reverse complement strand
AATTATGTATTGAACAGAATTTCATGTTCTTATATAATTAATTACTAAAGACTTAAAATACTGAAACGACCAAGCAGAAGCGCATGCTCTTGTCGATTGAAAAACTATATCAAGAAAAAATTAATATTAAAAATACATAAGAATGTTTCCCATGGCTTGAGAGGATTCGCGTTACCATACTTAGAATGCTGATTAAGCATTTACCTGTACCGTTCTCATGCCATGAGCCAACATAACTATATAAAATTAATGTTTATTTTTAACCAAAACTATGTCATTTCTGTCTATTCAAATAAACTGCAATAGACAAAATGCAGCAATTAATTAAGTTACGAAAGGGACGAAATAGGGGTTGAAAGTTTGTATGGATTTTTTTTTAATCTGTACTGATTTTTATAAAATTTGAAATTCAGACTGTTAAAAATATTTTATTGAACACGTGTTTCGTGGTTTTTTTAGAATTCACTCCTAATAAGCGGGCGAAGCCGCGCGCGCCCTCTAGTGTGATATAAATGTACCTATACATAATACTCGTATATCCATTTTCAGCAATTCATCCTCATAATTTGTCCAAGCCGTGCAATTTTTTTTATTACAAAATAAATCAAGGAATACAGAAGTCCTTGTAAATTTTAATAAAATCTAATTTGAAATATTTTTGTTAATTATACTTAAGGATTAATTAAATGTTAAAGGAATGTAGTGTTTTAACACTAGGTTCCCTCTGCCTACGCTGCTGTCTGTGGGATACAGAGTGAATCTGATTTTTAAGTTACATAGTAACTTAAGTCATTTTACACAATTCTCTCGCTTTAAGCGTGACTCACGTAATTGATACAAAAATAATAAGGTGGTCGAAATGTAGAACACACGTGTCCGCATACATGTCGTGTTATATGTGATTTTAGCTTAATAAATAGTTCTAATTGATTTATTTTTACTAGTTTTACACCAGCTTGGTCATGAATATTTTATTCGCATTGTTATATAAAATTTATAGTACATTAATAAAGGTTACTCATATATTATTATTAGCTTCATTATCGCTAGAGGTCAGTCGTGACGCAGGGGCACAAAGTGTGACTGTAAAACCGACTGGTTGTGGGTTCGATCTCTACTCGAAATATTTACTTAAATTTATATTTCCATTTCTTCGCTCTGGTGTCGAGGCAAAGCGCGGTGGCGAGTTCTACCACTCAATATGCAATGCCTCCAGAATGCGGCTGAAAGTAGGAAACGGAGTGTCTTAACACTAGGTTCCCTCTGTGTACACTGATGTGTGCGGGATACAGCGTGAAGCTGATTTATTTATTTATTATCGCTTTTTGTAGTTAAAGTAGGCAGTGGGAACGCGGGAATCTAAAAGCATAAAATATGGAGTGCAGTTTAAAGAAAAGTGTAAGTAATCATCAAGAAATAAAAATAATATGGACAAGTTGGTTACAATAACGAACTTTTATTCTATTAGAATAGTTAAAAATAGCTGTTATTAGTATAGTATCAAGATTTTCTCAACGTGTTCTTATAAATATCGACTTTAGTCACGCAACTTTGAAATTATGATCATCTTTGTTTATGGGTTGGAAAAAGTTATACGTTATATATGAGATTGGTGTAAGTTTCTTGATATATAATAAATATTGACATTTATTTATTATCACGATTAGTGATATATCATAATTGTATTTTAATGTATATTTGTTGTTTAATTCTATGTTTATTTCGAGCTGTGACTCAAATTCGATGGAAAGTGGGAAACGGAGTGTCTTAACACTAGGTTCTCTCTGCCTACTCTATTATATCCCGCTATATGCGGGAGGCAGCGTGAAGCTGATTTTATTTAAATAAAGGATATTTTTTTTAAAATACGATGTCTGTGCTATAATGACAACATATATGTATATCAGCTATAAAGCTGCTATCTGCTCTAATACAAGGTATAAAATGAGTTTGGTTCAAACATTTGAACAATAAGAGCGAAGTTTGTGAAATCCTAAGAACTTTATCTGAAATTGAAACTATTTGTATGTAGCGTTAGAGAAAACAGTAATCAATAATTTAGTTGATTGTATAAAACTAGGTATATGTACATAACATATGCACCTTCTATACTTAGTGGTAAAGAGTAAACTCCTTTCAGTAACTTGTTTCAGTAGAATTGTCGTGTCGTGTCGTTTTTTAACCGAGTTTTATTTACTTTTTACCGAGTTTAATTTATTTACCGAGTAGGTTATGAATTCGACTGTATTTTTTTATTTTGATCTGGTCCATTTCTGACAATGTTATTCATGGGAAAATCAATTGGTTAGGTTCCGATTATGGTATCCGGGTTTTGTTTAAAATTATGTCTAATCAAACCAATTAATTATAGTAAATAAATTATATTCCAAATACGCCAATATGGTGTCATAACTAAATAACATCTATTAATATATTTCGACTCAATTTCATATATTTATATATATAAACCTATGAGAAATAAGCATTATTAATGTTGCAATGTCCACATATCGCTATAAGCACTACAACGTCAGTTCCTCGCCTCGCAACTATTTAAGATATGCGAGTATGTATTTAGTAGGTATGGTTTTCATTTCGTATGCATTCAAACCAAAATCATTTACAAGACGCACAGTGGCATTTGCTAGAGGTATTTATATTACAGCGAAGAATTCTACATATTTTACAATAATTTCAGTGAGTTATTGTAAATGTAATTTTGATATATCACATTCATATATCGAATGAGAGCCAGGAGAGAATGAGGCCAGTCGTGGCGCAGGGGCACAAGCGTGTGGCTGTATACGTGATAGGTTGTGGATTCGATCCCTACTTGAAATATTTAATATTTTCTGGCTCTGGTGTCGAGGCAAGCTGAGTTGAGTTCCACCACTCAATAAACAGCAATTAGTTGGCGTTACAGCGATTCTATACTTAGTAGACAAAAGTGTTAGGATCAAATCACATAAAGTGAAGGTTTTTAATTGATAGTTTTTTAGTTATGGCATATATAGCTAGTAAATTAAAAATTGTTATTTAAAATTTAAGATCGTTAGACATTTGTAAAAAAAAGAAAACAATTGTGAAAAAATAAATAAGAACAGCTTCAAAGATTTAACAATGCAGTAAGTAGCGTCTGCCAAGTTCATAGTTTACCTTCTCCTTCTATTTGTATTTCACTAAATTGAATTATTCGAAGTTGCCGTTGTTCTCCAAGGTCCACGTTGTATAAACAGTAGTTCGGATTCAGGCGGCGCGGCGCAGCTGACAGGACATGGCGCAAGTGGCGCCCACGCGGTACGATCGGTCCTCCAGCTCTGATGAAAAATAATTGACAGTTTGTTAGTGTTATATGGTTATTATTTGTTATGTTTTATTTTAAAGGATATATTTTTTTATGTGTTTTGAGGAAAAATCCACAATTTTTTTTTTACCTTTTACTATATTATTAGAATTTACCAATTATTATTGAGGGCAGTCGTAGCACAAGGTGTGTCTGTAAAACCGACTGAATATTTCCATTTTCTTCGCTCGAGTATCGAGGCAAAGCGCGGCGTTAAGTTCTGCCACTCAACACGCAATGCCTCCATAATTCAGCGGAAAGTGGAGAACGGAGTGTCTTAACACTAAGTTCCCTCTGCCTTCTGTGTGCGGGATACAGCGTGAAGCATAAAAAAAAACCTTTATTATATTAACAAGTTACAACGGCTTTTTTTTAAATGGTATATTTAAATTTCTCACTAGACTTAGAAAATAAAATACTACCGAGACAGACAGAATCTGCAGTTCTCAAATTAATGATGTTTTTTTTATTTAAATATAAATAAGTGGCTTGACATTTTTAGTTATAAAGTGCACCAATATAATAGCTTAAACATTTTTAAAGTGTTATTCCACACTTAGCAAAGAAAAATACTTATTTAGAAAACGTATAAAAACTTGAACGTAGCGGGACTTGAACCTCGGTTCGTTTTTACATTTTCGCGTTTCGTGGAACATTCATAAATGACATAATTTTTCATACACTCGAAGTATACTAGAAACATAGTAATGCCAGAAATAAAGGCATTACGGAATATTAAGGAAATATACTATGATCAAATAATGAATATATGGAATATAGGAAAATATGATATGTAAGAACCATTGAAGCAGGACAGTCGTTACAGTTTTATGACTACTTTTATTAACTTGACCAAATGGCTCTTAAATTCTAATCAGGATTGATCAACGAGTTGCGCAACATACCATCGACCTCTTTTCTCTAGTACACAAATGTATATAAGTGAAATATATATAAAATATTAAATTAAATCAGCTTCACGCTGTATCCCGCACACAGCAGGGTAGGCAGAGGGAACCTAGTGTTCACCGTTCCCCACTTTCCGCCGAGTTCTGGAGGCATTGCGTGTTGAGTGACGGAACTCAACGCCGCACTTTGTCTCGACACTAAAAATAAAATTACAATATAAATGTAAATATTATATTTCCTTGAGTGGGGATCGATTCCACGACCAGTAGATTTTACAATCACACTCTGTATCCCTGCGCCACGACTGGCCTCAAAATATATGTGTTATAAGCAACAAAAACATTTTTAGTTCGGATACTTCAATTGAGTATCTTAGGTTAGAGCTAAATGTCCGTCTGTGCAACTACATTTGCACGTCAAGTCGCCTATAGCGCCAAAAAACAAAAAAAAACAGTTTCTCGCTGTATCCCGCACACAGCAGGGTAGGTAGAGGGAACCTAGTGTAAGACACTCCGTTCCCCACTTTCTGCCGAATTCTGGAGGCATTGCGTGTTGAGTGGCAGAACTCAACACCACACTTTGACTCGACACCAGAGCGAAGAAATGGAAATATATATAAATTTAAGTAAATATTTCATTTCCTCGAGTGGGGATTGAACCCAGAACCAGTCACGCCTCATGCCGCTGCGCCATTTACAGTCACGCCTCATGCCGCTGCGCCACGACTGGCCTGACGATAAAAAAAATAAAATATAAAAAATCAAACTCGTTTAAATTTTGTACCGGTATCGTGGACTTTCTGGCGACGACGCCAGGTCCGTGCTATAAAAGTTCAAGAGGTTAGCCAAAATTAACGTTCCATGCAATTCTTATTTTAATTAAATTTGAGTGATACATACAAGTAAAGTAAAAGCGTGTAAATGATCTAAAGCTGGTCTACGTTAAAAAATAATTTAGTTATATGTAAACCGTTTGAATTCAAGTTTAATATTCTTGTATAACAAATGAAATTGGTTTCGACTAACTGTTCTTGTAATGGTCATGATTTTTTTTTATTACATAAACCTATTATTGTTTTTTGAAGCGAACGCTGTAATTTGTGTGGTTTTAAATTAAAAATCGTTTGTAAAATTAAAGTTTTAGTTAAATACTTTTGAAATCAAATCAGCTTTACGCTGTATCCCGCACACAGCAGGGTAGGCAGAGGGAACCTAGTGTTAAGAAACTCCGTTCTCTACTTTCGCCGAATTCTGGAGGCATTACGTGCTGAGTAACGGAACTCAACGCCGCGCTTTACCTCGACACCAGAGCGAATAAATGAAAATATAAATGTAAATAAATATTTCAATTCCTCGAGTGGGGATCGAACCCACAACCAGTCGCTTTTACAGTCACACTTTGTGCCCCTGCGTCACGACGGGCCTCCAATTCATTATTTTCATGTGACATAAAATAAACTCTACATTGAAATTTAAAAAAAAATAGAAAATTAAATTTAATAAAAATATCACATAAACAAAAAATTTGCTCCCAAATATAAAAATATATCATTTATTATATTTTACACTGCTATTACGTACCTATTAAACTTTACGTACTCGTAGGTACTCTGTGGGTACAGCGACCTATTACATCCACCTTACGTCACGACTCCTCAAGCCCCGACATACAATATGAAATGAATAATGAACCAATGTCTGAATTGTGCAAGCAATTTATCTTTAATTCTAAAATTCAAGTGGAACTTTAAGGAAAATCTCAAATATAAGCATTTCTTTAAATAAACATAATAACAAAATAATTAGGCGTGTTATATATATAATATGTTGTTATCTTGTAAAAATGATAAAAATTAATTTTAACTTTAATTTTAAAATTATTTAAACTATCATTAAATGACAATAAATATTGTTTATCTTACATATGAGCTTTAAATAGAGATAGCTCGATCCTGTCTATAAAATCTGACTACCATATAAAATATTAAACAATTGAGTATCTAAATAAACTGTGAAGAGAAGTTATGAAAAATATTTTGAAAGGTAATTCTAATAAATAATAAAATAAATCAGCTTCACGCTGTATCCCGCACACAGCAGGGTACGCAGAGGGAACCTAGTGTTAAGACACTACGTTCACGACTTTCTGCCGAATTCTAGAAGCGTTACGTGAGTGGCGGAACTCAACACCGAGGTTTGCCTTGACACCAGAGCGAAGAAACGGAAATAAAAATTTAGGTAAATAATTCATTTCCTCGAGTGGGGATCGAACCCACAACCAGTCGCTTTTAGTCACACTTTTTGCCCCTGCGCCACGACTGAAAGAAAGGCGATAATATATGAGGCCGGTCGTGGCGCAACGGCACGAGGTGTGACTGCAAAACCGACTGGTTGTGGGTTCGATTCCCACTCGAGGAGATGAAATATTTACTTAAATTTATATTTCCATTTCTTCGCTCTGGTGTCGAGGTTAAGCGCGGCATTGAGTTCTGCCACTCAACACGCAATGCCTCCAGAATTCGGCAGAAAGTGGGGAACGGAGTGTCTTAACACTAGGTTCCCTCTGCCTACCCTGCTGTGTGCGGGATACAGCGTGAAGCTAATTTAATTTTTTTATTTTTTTAAATAATAAAATAAATAAGCTTGACGCTGTATCCCGCACACAGCAGAGTACGCAGAGGGAATCTAATGTTCTACTACGTTCGCGACGTTCCGCCGAATTCTGGAGGCATTGCGTGAGTGGCGGATTATAACTTCGCGTTTTGCCTTGACACCCGAATGAATAAACGGAAATAAAAAATTAAATAAATATTTCATATCCTCGAGTGGGGACCGAACTCACAACCAGTCGCTTTTACAGTCACACTTTTTACCCCTGCGCCATGTATTGAGGCCAGTCGTGGCGCAGGGGCACATAGTGTGACTGTAAAACCGACTGGTTGTGGGTTCGACCCTCACTCGAGGAGATGAAATATTTACTTAAATGTATATTTCCATTTCATCGCTCTGGTGCCGAGGACAAGCGCGGCGTTGAGTTCTGCCACTCGACACACAATGCCTCCAGAATTCGGCAGAAAGTGGGGAACGGAGTGTCTTAACACTAGGTTCCCTCTGCCTACCCTGCCGTGTGCGGGATACAGCGTGAAGCTAATTTAATTTAATTTTAATTTTTATATATGTATATCTATTTTGTCACACAGTAGGTACTCTCGCAACAGGACTCTGACAATGAATATATTAAAAACTTCACTTCACGAATAATCCGTAGTCCGGTAGATAGAGATAGCACGTCCTCACACTGCAAGCTAACTTTAATATTAAATCATATACGAGTACAATTTATAAGTAGTAATAAAATAAACATAATATGTTTTATATTTTTTTTTTTTGCCATAAAACTGCATAAAAAACGATTTGAAAGCAAAAATTACATTAAATTATTAAATATTATTAGGTATATAACAATTAAAAATCAAATCAAATCAGCTTCACGCTGTATCCCGCACAAAGCAGAGTAAGCAGAGGTTGAATTCTGGAGGCATTGCGTGTTGAGCGGCAGAACTCAATGCCGCGCTTTGCCTCGATACCAGAACGAAAAAATGAAAATATAAATGTAAGTAAATATTTCACTTCCTCGAGTGGGGATCGAACCCACAACCAGTCGATTTTACAGTCACACTTTGTGCTCCTGCGCCACGACTGGCATAAAAAAATTATCAATGCATAAAAAAGGTTCTTGATGGTGTACACGTTTCATATTATATACACATATATCTGTCTGTCTGTCTTTAAATGTATAAAGGTAGCAATAAAATCTGGAATACAACTCCGCAATTATTGTATGTAAACTCACTCGTTCAGTTTAAATACTCTCTCATTAGCGGCTACTTGTCATCTCGAGCTCGTAATGCTCGCCCGTCAATTACTCTCCACCACGTGTTACGACGTGGAACAAATATTCTGTGAGTGTTTTGCGTTTCAGTTACGATATCATGAAAAAAAAATCTAAATCTGCAAAGCTTCACGCTGTATCCCGCAAATAGCAGGGTAGGCAGAGAGAATCTAGTGTTAACACACTTTCCGCTGCACTCTGGAAGCGTTCGTGTTGAGTGGTAAAACTCAACGCCGCGCTTCTCCTCAACTTACTTACCTTACGATATCGTCGTAAGTAAAAAATATATAAAAAAATGTTTTATAAGAATTGCCTTCTAAAATACATGACAGTTTATATAATATAAATTTCTACTTTCGTAATATACCTACTATGGAGAATCGTTTACTCTAAAATTGAATTCGTTGAATTGATTGCCATGATGAAAAACGAAACGAAATATGTCATAATTATGATATTTTAATATGTCTAATAGTTATTTCTTTAATAAATGTCAAAATAATAGAATATTAATAACCTACTTTAAAAGTAAGATATACTTTTTCGTAATATATGTAAAGATGAATATTTTAACACCAGAATCAGGCATCCGAAAACGTAGAAAAAAGTACTTGTTAAGTCAGGTGTTCTCAGACGTCCAAGTTCTGCCAATTATAAACAAGAAATTTGCGGAGGTTTTTACATACTTCACCTCTTGGGCTTACTCAGAAGTGCAACAAACTTTGTCGCGTAAGCCTTGGCTTCTATATTTATATACCAAAATGGGTTCTGTGAATTCACTATACACGCAATGCCACCAGAATTTGGCAGAAAATGGCGAATGGAATGTCTTAACACTAGGTTCCCTCTGACTACCCTATTGTGTGCGGGATACAGCGTAAAGTTAAACTGGCTTAGTAAATATTCCTTTTCTAAAAGTTTCTTCTTCAACAAACCGTAAACTTAATAAACTTTAATATATTGCACCATCTTTAACAAATCAATGAAGACTTGTCTATACTAAGTATTTTATGCCAATCTAACGACGACGGGTGATTGCGCCCAATCAAAACCAATTCGGTAAGAATCTGGGTCGGGAATCGTGATTTATCTCCGAGGCTCTCTAAGTGCGGCCTTGAAATTAATTGAACAAGAAGTTGTTTTGGCGCTGATAATCTTAAAGCTGAAGGAGTGTCTCGATATACCATTTATATCTGTAGTGTTTTTTTTTTTATTAGCTTCACGCTGTATCCCGCACACAGCAGGGTAGGCAGAGGGAACCTAGTGTTAAGACACACCGTTCCCCACTTTCTGTCGAATTCTGGAGGCATTGCGTGTTGAGTGGCAGAACTCAACGCCTCGACCTCGACACCAGAGCGAAGAAATGGAAATATAAATTTAAGTAAATATTTCATCTCCTCGAGCGGGGATCGAACCCACTACCAGTCGGTTTTGCAGTCACACCTCGTGCCGCTGCGCCACGACTGGCCTCTGTAGTGTTGATAGTGAATAATAAAAAATCTACTCACGGTTATCACGGAGTATATCAACACCACTTTAAAGTACATATAGTTTGAATATAAATAGTAAATCACGACACAGTTTATATAAAAGTCAACCACACACATGTATATAAAAGAGAACACAAAAATTACAATAGTGTTAGCGAACTCGTGTAAAAGATGGTAGGCGAAAATAACTATAAAAGCAGTGGAATTTTGTCAATCGGGAATACAGACAGCCTATAGTGCTTGCTTTTCTTCAGGGACAGAGTACCCCCTTCCCTCCCCACCGGTGTCGCTGTAAAAGCCTAAAATAGGGCTAACAGCAATAACTTCAAGATGAAAAAAAAAAGTCAATCGGGGGTAGTTGTTTGTAAGCAACGGCCCCTATTGGAAGGAAACTACTGTGAAGTATTGTTAGTAGGTGATATGTATCGCTTAGTGCAATTACACAGTATCCCTTTCCAAATAGTTAAGAATCATATAGAATTATAGACGATGTGTTTTTATCGTATTTTTTTAACAAACGTTAACCGCTTCCGATTTCTAACAATAATATTAACAAATAACTGAGGAAACAATGGAACGTATATAAAGCGCATCGAGTGGCAAGCATCGACTGTTATATGTAAAATATACCGTCGACAAGGGGGTAGGCGAAAAATTTTAGAACGCCTCACCGGTTCGGTCGACAGCAGCGAGCGCTGTCATATAAATAAACTAAACACGAATACTTACTATAAAATACATAAATTAAATTAAATGTATGTTTATATATAAGTGATAAACAAATAAATTACAATATTGAAATATATAAATAACACATATTAAATAAACTATAAATATATAAATAATAGTTACATACCAGAATTTAGGGTAAAAATTCATGCTATGAAAATATTTATTTCAAATATGTCACTAAATATTAAAATTAAAATTTCAAAATAAGCTATATAATAAAGGAATATACGGATATTATAGGTGGAGATCCCATCGTTTAAAACTGTAGGGATTAGATTTTCTAATGAAACTAATATTTAAGAATGATACATGATAGTAGAATAGATTACACTAGGAATGCCCAAAAAAATCCTGCCGCAATCACCTTTAATTAATGTTTTTCGTAACTCGTTTTTGGAGAAAATTGCACTCGTATGTTTTTTATGTGAATCGCACATCATTTGAAAGAAAATCGCATAAGAAATTGAAAAAACAATGGTTGCCAGCTCTCAGTCTGCCGCAAGTCCAAGGTTGCCTGGTTTAAAGAGGTTACTTAATGTGAATATTTGCACTCATGTGTTTTTTTAATGAATTATATATCAAATTAAAGCTTATTTTTTTGTCATCACTAAAACACATAGTTGCCTGGAAAATGGCTGCCGCAAGCAAAGGTTGCCATCATTCGAAATATTTTATTCTGATTCCGTTTGACTGAGAATAGACGATGAAATACGCGATTTGCCTTATGTTTTAAATTAAAATATTATATAATAGAAGGTCAATCTTAAAATTAATGTTTATTCTAGATATTTACCTGTTAAATGATGATTACAATCATATTAAGAACATACAAAAAACTATTTAAATATGAAATCATCC
>JAATLQ010009650.1:699-36386 GCA_013421005.1 Heliconius erato x Heliconius himera | reverse complement strand
AGGGAACCTAGTGTTATTAATATATTAGGGTCCCTATTTTCCGCCAAGTTTTTGAGACATCGCGTGTTTTCGAGGAATCGACTGGCCTCAGTCAAAATGTTATTTTAGCTAGTCGTGGCACATGAGCACAAGGGAGTGACTGTAAGCGCGACAGTTAGTGGGTTCGATTTTCAATCGTGTTATGAATTATTTTCATCTCCTCGCTCTGATGAGCAAAACAAATTGAGGCGTTGAATTCCGTCATTCAACACACTAGATTTTCTTGTTTCTTTGTCCGCTATATGCGGGATACAGCGTGATACAAAAAAAAAATGAACACCGAATTAACATGTATTTAAAAAGAATTCTAATGAAAACCCAGTAGTCATATTAAACTGATGCCAGTCGTGGCGCAGGGACACAAAGTGTGACTGTAAAACCGATTGATTGTGGGCTCGATCCCCACTCGAGGAGATGAAATATTTACTTAAATTTGTATTTCCATTTCTTCGCTCTGATGTCGAGGACAAGCGCGGCGTTGAGTTCTGCCACTCAACACGCAATGCCTCCAGAATTCAGCAGAAAATGGGGAACGGAGTGTCTTAACACTAGGTTGCCCCTGCCTTCCCTGCTGTGTGCGGGATACAGCGTGAAGCTAATTTATTTATTTATTTATTTTAGTCATATTAAATAATATGCATGACCTTTATTTATTATTTTCAGTCACATATGAAATATTTAAGCGTTTAATTTCTCAATAGCTTACTTAAGCTTGTTGTTTAATATAAACCACGCAAAAATAACAATAATTTTGTAGACATTTTCCTATTATGTTTTATTGGGTCAACTTGTCAATATGTAATGGAAAGCTAAGACACTGAAGAACACATACTTATATGTAATTTTAAATAATGGTATCACAATACAATAATATGGTATCATCGAGCCGGTCTGATGATGGAGACGATACTTGATGTTGAAATTCTTTATAAACATTTGTAGATTATTTATTAATATTTCACTGTTATTAAATTGGTACTAAATTTGAAAACAAATAAAAATCAGCTTCAAGCAAGAAAATTATAATTTCGGTTAGTTTTCACGAAAAAAAAGCATTTTTTAAAAAACACAGCGTCGAATGGCTGACATGAAATGACTTTTAACGGCTTCACTTATATCGATTTCAAGCGTTTCGTGTGTTTACGACAGGTTTTTGAGTATTATTTTCTGATACATTAAGTATAGAGCTAGGTAATGGAAGTAATTTATGAGCTGAGCCTAGATAGATGGCTTTTAAAAAAATATTACTAGAATTCGATTCTGTTTCATTTTTCTTTCTCAAAGCCCACACTGCTGACTTTTAGTTTAGAACACAGTGACATATTGTGAAAACGTAGTGTTTCAGTTTGAAAGGCAATGTGCGCTCTATAAAATTATGTAATATCATATGAGGAGACTGAGTGCCAAATGCTACATGTTTTTATTAGTATTTTTCTTTGTTTTCTAGTTTCAGTATCCCGCGAATAGCATTGTAGGCAGAGAGAAGTTAATGTCAAGACACTCCTTTGTTCACTTACAATTTATATTTGGAGTAACAGGAAGGAATAAAACTATTTCATTCTTTCAAGTTTTCCTTTTGACACAAGAAACAAATAGAGCGACGAAACTCAACGCCGCATTTTGGACAAGTTAAGTTAGAGATTTTTACATATTTTAAAATGAATCTCGTATATTTATACATAAAAACGATAATTGATGATGATGAGATGAATAATCCGTAAAGAGTTTTATTTTAAAAGATCAGAAATCTTATTTGTTTTCATTATCGTTATACATACCAAATGAAACTATTTTAATTAGATTAATACCATATATTGTAGTTTCCCTATTTGAAAATACATATTAGTCATCATCTGAGCAAAATAGTCTAGATATAAGTTATAATCATCTCCCCAAAACGAAAATCGAACTCATAACTAACTTGTTCAATGTATATAAGAATATTAAAAATCTATAGTAACAAACTGAAACAACAGTAAAAAAACATTAAATGAAAAATACTCTATCACTTATCGAGACACACGTTATACGTATTATAAGTCACCTCGCAATCCACATTCGATCATAACCGAGAGGTATCAACCATGCTATGGCAAGACGAAACTGCACATTCTGTACAATTATAATCTTTATTTATATAAGAAATAAGATACAAAATCGCTTATGAGTGAGTGAAAACGGTGAACGAACGAGACGCGCCGCCGTAATAATAATAAGAAGAAAAAAAACGCGCCTCTATCGAGGGGTTAGCTTTTGCTTGTAAATAGAAACTACGTGATGTTGAATACATTCGAACTTGAAACAAAGATGGGTGTTCGCTTTGACTTAATGTTCTCATGGCATATTGATTTCGTAATCTACATACTATCTATATTTAGCTTTAAGCTGTATCCCGTACATAAGTAGGCAGGGGGAACCTGGGAACCTAATGAAAATATAAAATATTTCGATTCTTCGAGTGGGAATCGAAGCCAGAACCTGTCAAATTTACAGTCACACGCTTGTGCCCCTGCGCCACGATAGGTCTGACCACAAGCAAAATGTAAATTTATTATAATACCCTCGCTCCGGCAACGGCGGCGTTGAGTTCCGCCACTTAATACGTACTGCCAGGTGACGGTAGTGTATTAACGGGAGCATAGTTACTTATCTCTAGGTTCCCAGGTACCCTCTGCCTACTTTGCTATGTGCTTACAGAGTAAAGATTTAAAAAGAGAGAATCCAATAACAAGTACCTAATGCATTTACAATAAATCGCCGTCCCACTTAACCGAGATAGTGTCTAAGAAAATTAGTAAAATAACAAAAAAAATATAAAAGGAGTGTTTACAGCATATAAAAATATAGCGCGAAATTGATTTAAACCAAGAAGGCAAGTAAAACATAAGAAATTTTATTATGAAACGAAGACGCCATTTTCTCTCGATTCTAAACCACGCTGTCTGTACTATACACGTGACAGTTATATGATGCGATGGACACTTAATGAAGAACGCTATATCTCAAATCTCAATACTAAGGCGCCCTCTATCTGCCCTCTGCATGAAACTAGAGATGTATAAAACTAAAGTTAAAAATATAAAATAAATTAATATAATATACAACTTATTGGTTTTTGTATCATTATATCATTACATGTTAACATTATCATTACACACTGTACTTTCCGCCCGTTTTGGTTATGTAGAATTTAAATTAGATTAAATTTTTAAAGTATGAATTACAGGTTATAAAGTGTGGCCTTGCGCGGCCCGCGTCGGCCGTCGTCGAGTGTGTTCGTCGATCATGCGCGGGCGCACTTTCGCTACAAAAATAAATTCCTTGGCAGAATATCAAGGCGAGCCTTCGGAGCGTGTACGACGATGTCTATTGTGTTGTATAGTTCTTTGTCTTCAGTATATTAATATGTAATTAATTTGTATTTAGTATATTTTGGGCGTCGTGTTCTACTTATCTCGCGTATAGCGTGGAGGGAAACTAGTATTGAAACACTCCATTCCTCACATTCGAATGTCGGAACTCAACCATTACAAGCGAGAAAATCGCAATAAATCATTCCTCCGAGTGGGAATCGAACCTATAAATCTCATTTACGCTCTACCGCGCTGCAACGACGGTTTGGTTTGTATTTATGTGAAAAATAAATTTATTTACCCTTAGAGTTCATGAGAGATCTTAGTGCTAAGACACTCTATTCTATGTATTAGCATAATAAGTTTCTAACTTCAGCATATATATACGAACTGTAATTAAACCTTTTACAACGCCAATATAATATATTGTTATTTTAGCTTCACCCACATGGCAGAGGGAGCCTATGAACCCATTGTTAGGACACTTCATTCTACATTAAGACTTTTCCTTCTTTTTTAATTCTTTTTCCCCGTTACCGTTATTCTTAAGGTGTCGCGTCTCGGAACTCAACGCCGCGCTTTACCTAGGTACCAGAGCGTTCAAATGAAAATATTAAATATTTCCCCCGTCGACATCAAATCCACAACGACCTCACGTATTATTGTATCACTTTAAAACTGTATGAAATCTAAATTTAATATAAACATATTCACTTTATAGAGGTACATAATTCTTCAGTTGTTTTGTGACTGACAGATAAGAAACTAATGGACTTAGTCAGTTCAAATTTGGCGTGTATGTAGGTGATGAAAGAGTGTAGAGGAGCACTAAGAAATCATCTTACTAAATTACTACTGAAACAGAATTATTAGCTTCACGCTGTATCCCGCACACAGCAGGGTAGGCAGAGGGAACCTAGTGTTAAGACACTCCGTTCCCCACTTTCTGCCGAATTCTGGAGGCATTGCGTGTTGAGTGGCAGAACTTAACGCCGCGCTTAACCTCGACACCAGAGCGAAGAAATGGAAATATAAATTTAAGTAAATATTTCATCTCCTCGAGTGGGCATCGAACCCACAACCAGTCGGTTTTGCAGTCACACCTCGTGCCGCTGCGCCACGACCGGCCTCAACGGGAAACAGGATTTTCCATTTTACATCTTAAAATCCACATAACTAAAATTGCGGACACCAAGGACTAGTATATAATATAATTGATATATAATAGAAGTTTAAAGCTACAAATACGTATTATACGTTGGTCAAAGTTTATTAGTTACGTTCCAATTGTGTGTCGTTGATCCCAGAGCTGAATAGAAAATTATAGAACGTTAATATTATTCATAATTATATTATTATTTACTTTTTTAATGCTATTGATTTTTAGTCCACTGTATCGTGATGGAAGCTAGTTTTTATGAAAAACTAACAAACTGAAATTAAAATCAGGAAAAATCTATACTACTTTTTTATTAAACGCGCTAATCTTATTATCTTAACAAGATTTCAAATGAAAAAATATTTTTGTATTGGCTAGTGGTAATCTATATTATATGACGATAGTAGTTTTGATGCAATCCACCGTCTGAATCATAGACAAGTCGACAAGACTAAGTTATTTCCAATCCACGACGGGAGCACAGGCACAGGTATTAATTCACAAGTATTTAACAGATATTCCGCTAAAAAAAAATGCCGTGAAATAAAAAGCAGAGAGAAATTCATCACTTGACGCTTTTACTTTCCTGTTGTGATTCCTAATTCTGACAAACAAAATCTACATTTTATTACAAAATCCGCACACCCATCCTCCCTTGATCGGAGTGAGTGACACTTAACCTACCCAATCCGTATAGGAAAGAGGTCAATTAAATTGTGACCTCCTCATCAACATGCCTTCAATAGCTTCGCAAATACTAAGAAGCGGTGAAAATACAACCAGTTCTAATATAGCGTACAATAAATCGAGGTCACTTTGCTTATCGAACAAACGGTTTATTTGCTTGGAATTTGCTATGGATTTTCTATATGTATTTATATATACTAATATAACAGAGCTAAACAGTTTGTTTGGTGAACGCGGTAATCTCAGGAACTACTGCTTCAAATTGAAAAATTCTTTCAGGTTTGGTTAGGTACTTTTTATCGAGGAAAGCTATACAAGTTTACCATGGGCACTTATGTGGGTCGTGTATGATACAATCCTCCGATATTTCCATTTGAACACGCGAATGAAGCCACAAGTAAATACTAGTATGTATAGCATACAGTATTGAGGTCAGACGTGGCGCAGGGGCACAAAGTGCGATTGTAAAATCGACTGGTTGTGGGTTCGATCTCGAGGAAAAGAAATATTTATTTACATTTATATTTTCATTTCTTCGCTCTGGTGTCGAGGCAAAGCGCGGCGTTGAATTCCGCCACTCAACACGCAATGCCTCCAGAACTTGGCGGAAAGTGGGGAACGGAGTGTCTTAACACCAGGTTCCCTCTGCCTTGCCTGCTGTGTGCGGGATACAGTGTGAAGCTGATTTAATTTTAATTTGACTTTATAGCATACATAAACGTAATTAATCTGTATTGAAAGATGTGATAATATGAATCGTTTCAATTCATTTAATTGTGACACATTTGAAAAAACCGACGGTTTGCTAATTTGTAAGTTCCCGCTTTGAATAATGTTTATGCTTAAATTGAAACGTTTCATCTATTTTTTTTTCAGCGGGGTTAACTGGGTCAGCAGGGAACCTATTGTAAAAAGCAATGGTGCCAATCTCCGTTTTCCAACTTAATTAGAAAATGTCTAAAAAATTGTGTTTTGAATGGCAGAAATCAACAACGTTCTGTCTTATAAGAGCGAGGAAATGGAAATTATTATTTCTCCATCAGACCTCAATTTATTGATCTAATATATTAAATTTTGATGTTGAATTCCTTTAAAATTAATTACTACGTATTTTGGACGTTTTGACTATATTTGACTATTTCATAATTTTCAAAAAAGTCGTTTCAAAAAATTTATAATACTGAAGTATACGTTTTAAAATATTTACTTCCGCTCTTTAATCTACTTATTATTCTTTTTTTTGAAAATTTCTTACTAACGTAATTTAATTCCTATTTCATTAAAATCAAGCAATACTTGAGTTTGTATAAGAAAAACTACATATATTAAACAGCGGATAAGCGCCAGCCGGGCTCGTCCACTGAGGGTTTCGTACAAAAATTTAGACTCGAGCTTTTTCAGAAATACAAGCTTAGCTTAGTTTAACTTAGCCAGAGTCCTTTTATCTGATACCTCACTTGAACTAGCGGCTTTAGTGTCAAAATTCTGCTCTCATTTTAAAGCTATATAATAGCTTTAAAATGAGAGCAGAATTTTGACACTAAAGCCGCTAGGATCTAGGATTTAACTACAAATGTGTTGTTTTCAGAATTTGTCCCAAACTAGTACTAATTACCTGTCAGGTACAGGTACCTAGATTAACCTTATTAATTTTGATTCCCTTTATAGAAACTTTTAATTTCAAATTTAAACGCGTATTTCAACAAATACGCGTTTTTTTGCGATATAAAGGGCCATTTATTTTTAAAGTAACTGTAGAAATACGATTTTTTTTCAGAAAATCATGGGGCCGTAGATCTGAGTATATGGTATGAATTTCAACTTGAAATCTCCAAGCATTCCTGAAATAAATGGCTTTGACAGACATACAAATAGACAGACTGACGGACGAACAACAAAGTGATCTTCTTAGGGTTTCTTTTTTCCTTAAAGGGTACAGAATCCTAAAAACAATTTCACATCATATTTATTTTATTGTTTCAAAATGGAAACTTAAATGCAAATTGATTATTATATGATTGATTGATTATATGTATAATCTTATTACAAATGCTACCTTTCTACAAAATTGGCTAGATTAAAATCCTATTTGGACCAATTATAAAGCTTAATTTTATTTATAAAGCTTTGGATTGGCAAAGTAAAGCCTGAATGTAAATAAATATTTTTTGAACGATAAATATTTCAAAGCTATACGTACTAACGTAATTGGAACGTGTTTGAATATCACTATTGACTGTATTATTGTGAATATCGTGGTGCAGCGGCGGCGGTTACGGATTCAAATTTCACTCGAAGGAATTAGTTAACTCATTTTGGTAGCAAGACGACGTGACGTTATATACCGCAACTCAAATAGCAATACTTGAAATTTAGGCGAAGCGTGGGGGATGGAGTGATACCGGCCCACTCGCGGCTTCGCCCGCATACCACAATAATACTTTTATTATGCTGCATTTGCCAACAGATTGATACATTAAATCATGAACACTACGTGGCTGTATGTTAGGACTTCATCGGTGGCAAAGGCGGCCCCCGCGGGACTCGACCTTATCCTCCGAGCCTGGGCTTATCTTAAAATATAATTTTTTTCTATCATAAAATTTTCTCGCTGATGGAATAATTTTGTAAATTTCAATATCTTTGACAAACAAAAAAAAACATTGAAATATCACCTTTGTCACAAAATGGTTTATTGTGACTTATTTATAAAACATAGACATACGGTGTCGTGGATTTTTTTTAAGAACTAATAAAATAAAATATTTACGTTATACGTCTTATATTACGATGTATTGACATATATTTAACTATTTTGCAAGCGCACGCGCTTAAAGCAATTCGATGGCGTTTATTATTATCGTTGTTTCGTTATTTAACGCTAAGCTAAGACTTACGTCGTAATATTATATAGCCTATACTCTTGAAGAAAGTAGCTTTCATACAATACAAAAAAAAAGTAAATCGGACCAGTAGATCACAATGTTTAAACCAATAAACAAACTCTTCCGCTTTATTATATTAATATAGAATTTTAATGACCAACATTGATGATGACAATTACCAATAATGAATGTTCTTTCCTTTGAACTTCACGTTGTATCTTGCACATGGCAGAATCTGGGAACCTAATGCTAAGACATTTCGTTCTCATTAAAAATCTTCCATTCCCGACTTTCCTCAACTTTCGTTGAATTCTGGGGGCATTGCGTGTTGAGTGTCAACGCCGCATTTTGCTTCGTTACTAGACCAATTAAAGGAAAATATTAAATATTTCATTTTCTCAAGAGGGAATCGAACCCACAACCTGCCGTCTTTACAGTCGCACGGTTGTCCCCCTGCGCCACGACTAACCTCAATATATCGATGTTATTTTACCAAATCGTATAATAATAATACATACATTATTTACCGATAGGACTAGAAGTACAAACTAAAAAAAAATATTACATACTTAAAGAGTTCATACAAAGTAGAAATCCTTTACGAACCAAAATTTTATTTATTATGTCAAATATCTTGTCTATCAATCTATCTAGACAAGAGTGACAAAGTCACGGAAGCCCAAGTGTTAAGCAAAAGTTGAAAGTTTTTTGTACTTAACTATTGCGGCGTTGAAATCTGCCACTTAACACGCAATGCCTCCAGAATTCGGCAGAAAGTGGGGAACGGAGTGTCTTAACACTAGGTCACCTCTGCCTACCCTGCTGTGTGCGGGATACAGCGTAAAGCTGTTCCATAAAGTAATATTATAAAAATCTATTTGTAAATACTAAGCTAACAAGTAAAACTATACTAATATTAACACAACTTCAAGCTGAAATACATCAAAATTACAAAATGGGTTGTGTTAATTCGGTATTAAATTATCAAATGTCCTGTAATTGACCAGTAATTGAAGTTGTAACATATAATTTTTAAACCCCCCGACGTAGAAAGAGGGGTGTTATGTGTTTCACATATATCAGCCTATAAACCTATTTGAGTATGATTTTTTTTATTGAAAGCCATGTTCATCGCAGTGGCGCTATGTTTTATGAAAAAATTATTAGTAGTTTAGGAATTGCCAGCTTTTTGCCAAGAACTTAGAGATATATTTGATTGGGGAGTTTTTAAAAGTTTAAATTTCGCTATAAGTTACAAGAAATTTCAATATGTATAAAGATAAAAAATATTTCAAAGTAAATAATTAAATATGGAAGTTACAGGAGCTCTATATTAATAATACAGTCGCTGTGCTGTTTTCATTAAAATAATTAGTTAGCAGCGGTCAAAGGTCGAGTATAAATAGCCAGGGCGGAGGTAAGTAATACCTTTTAAATAGCTTTCTCGAGATTTCTTTGGTACTAAACGAAATATATTTCATTTCTAAGTAATTTATTATTGAATGTACTGTGTTTTCGTTTATTTTTATTTATTAGAAATCGAAAATAAGACTTTAGGCCGTCACGGCACAGGTTGGTGTTTCCACTTTGGGTTTGAATAATTTCATTTCCTCGCGCTAGTAACAAGACAAAACGCAGCGTTGAGTTCCTCCACTCAAACGGAGTGTCTCAACACTTGGTTCCCTCTGCCGACTTAGCTGAAGCTAAAAAAGTTAATAATATTCCCTTTAAACCATTTTATGTAATGCTTACATAAGAAATGAACATACCTATAAAATAACACGTAGACATTTAGTATAAAAATATGCTAGCTCTTATACAAGAAAGGCCTGAAAGATCTAGATTATCTAATGATGTATTTTTATTTTAGGTATTTCAGGGCTTTCTTCGGCCGTGATTGATGATTCTCGCCTCTAAAATATTACTGAGTGTACAAAAAGTTCCACCGCCAATCATAAATCACGTAACGGTGTTTTTTTAAGCAATATTTATTATACGTTTAGATGTTGATAAAGCTGTAACTTTTTTAATAGTCTAATCGATGCCAATAGTGTATATGATTTTTTAAATAAAATTAATTTTATTTGATATATGTATTTAAAAAAATATATATTAATATTTTCATCTTGACTGATATTTGAAACATTGAGTGTTCAGTTTCTCATTACCAGAGCGAGAAAATGAAGATAATTCCCTTAGGAAATGTAGGAATCCAATTCACAATCGTGATTAAAGTCAAACGATCTGCACTACATAACAACAAAAAAACCTAAATCCAATCCCTCATATCCAATCCTTAGGCGAAAATGTCAAGGCGGAGATTTTTTAGGATGCGACGAGAAGAGAATTGTTGATTCGGTTCCCACTCGGTGGAATTTATTTAATATATTTTATTTCTCTGCTTTGTTAACAAGACAAAACGCGGCGTTGAGTTACGTCACATAAATGCAGCTGCCTACCGTGTTATAATAGGCGAGATACAAAACAAACAAGTAAAAAGATATTAAACTAATAAAAAATCTAATTCCAGTGATCCAATATCCCTGGGCGGTAACTAATTTACCGCTCGGAATTATTTCAAGCGCTTTTAAGAAAACGTCTCAATAAGTAAAAACATTACTTTATTAGATCCTTCTGTAGGCTTTTATTCTATTTATTTACATTAAGTAACTTTATAAACTAAGTTGCTCATCTATTCCTTTTAAATTTACGTTTTTGGGCAAAATTTATAATGTTTTTAAGAAATTTACCATCTATTGTCCACGTTTAGATTTGTAATGATTTATATTTTAAATAACGTTCTATAAATTACTTCACGATTAAATATATGTATTTTTGGCTTCACGCTGTAACCCGCAGATAGCAGGGTAGGCAGAGGAAGGAAATCTAATGTATAGACACTCCGTACCCATAAAAACACTTCTTTTTCCCGTTTCTGTCGAATTCTGGAGGTATTGCGTGTTGAATGGTGGAACTAAAGCCGCAACTTAAATATTTCATTTCTTCGAGTGGGAATCGAACCTCGAACCACAACCTGTCGCGTTTACAATTATACGCTAGTCATAAATATTATTATATAATGTAATACCATATATATATATGAGGCACAAATATAAATTAATAAAATTATCAGGTGGGCTAATTTCGGTACTATTTTACGTTAAAACTGTCTTTAATAATCGATTTCCAACTAGTAACCTCTAGAGCACAACACGTTGATTGTGGCGACTTTTACACGTTTTAAATGAAACCTACAGCTTACGATAAAGTATGTAAGTCCCAATCGTCACATGAGTCCAATGTATCAACGATAAGAGAGCTGAATAACCTAACCCTAAACATAACTTTAGTGCTCTTGACTTCACAAGCGTATGAAGATTTCGTTAATTCTCTTTTTGGTTATTAGATTCACAAAAAATATGTTGAGGCCAGTCGTGGCGCAGCGGCACGAGGTGTGACTGTAAAACCGACTGGTTGTGGGTTCGATCCCCACTCGAGGAGATGAAATATTTATTTAAATTTATATTTCCATTTCTTCGCTCTGCTGTCGAGTTTAAGCGTGGCGTTGAGTTCTGCTCTCAACACGCAATGCCTCCAGAATTCGGTAGAAAGTGGGGAACGGAGCGTCTTAACACTAGGTTCCCTCTGTCTACCCTGCTGTGTGCGGGATACAGCCTAAAGCTGATTTATTTTATTTTTTAAAAATATGTTTTTGCGACATCTTACTACAATTTTATTAAAGAAAGAGTGGTGGTGGACTTTTCTGAATACAAAATCGATAATACTGAAGCAAGGTCATTTAAATAGTAAGAAACCCTTCCATGTATGGAAGGGATGTTGTCAACAACGTATAGAGAGACAGTGGTGACAGAGGTATCAAGAGATCATCATTTGGAGCTCTGTTCTTTCTGGGTACCACCTTTGGGGTAAATCGTAAGCTAAAACAAATAAAGAAATAATCATAGTATTTATATTTATCTCTTTCATGTGATACGGGAGAGATAGCGATCATCATTCTGGGTTTTCCGCTCATTTATATGAGCGAAAAACCCAGAAAATAGTGTGTAGATTATCTTTACCTTACCAATATTTTAAAAATAATAAAATTTTAATTGATATTTGATTTTCGTGATTTTTACACATTTTGAATCTTTAACCTGAACCTCTTTAACCTGATTAATCATCATCACATTTTAGTATTGTGTATTTTTGAAATCTATTTTGAACACTTTGCTGTAGTCCGCGCACGGGTGGTGGTAGATCAGTTTAAATGAAAGAAATTCACTTTAAATACACAAAAATATTCCATGTAATTAATAAGAAAAAGTATTTTATGTACTAAATACTAATACTAATCTAACAGTTTATAAATTTAGTTCAATCTTTTCCTCAAGTGAGAGAGAAGAAAACAGCTTAAGATGACCTCGATCATGCGCTCTCTTTCTATTTACAGTTCGAGCTATATTTAAGTTGCAGTTTAAGTGAGGACAAACAGAATAACAAAGTAGAAGGCATTCCTTAAAATTAATTTTTGGTATAAAATTCATATATTTTAAATATGAACACATATATATTATACTTACTTTTATTAACTAAGTGGTAACACAAGTTCTTCTATTCAATAAACCTAAATTTAAAATATAACCTATATTTTATAAGTAATAATTAAGTATATTATATGAAAATAACCAAATTTCTAAGAACTAACCAAAATATGATAAAAAACACGATTTTTAGGGTTCACTATCTCAAAATAAAAAAAAACCGAACCCTTATAAGATCACTTAGTTGTCTATCTGTCAAGACCTATCTCGAAATCACGTGGAGATATCAAGCTACAATTAATATATTAATTATTACATCAACTATACGAGTATAACTATCAGGTTTTTCCTTCGCACACAGAAAAAAATAAGCTTCTATGTCAACGTAATAAAAAGATATGAAAATTTACGCTTGATTGTAGTTGTAATTTATATGAAAACCTATAGAGTGCTTCAGTTAGATCAGTTATATTATTTGGCACTAAGTGAAAACTTACAATAAAAATTAAGGAAGAAATCCAAAAATTAAAAATGTACAAGTTTTTGATTAAAAAGAAATTACAAACTTATATTTATAATTCATGTCGTACTAAATAAGTTTGTCGACTTAATTTGTCGTGTAATAAAAACCTATAGGGTACTTCTCGTGGAACTACAGATTTCCCTAATTACCGTAGACCTGCGATAACGCCATTTGGCAAAAAGTGAGACCGTCGCGGCACAGTGGCACAGCATGTGGCACATTCGAGGGTATAAAATATTCAATATTTTCTTTTTCTTATAAGGAGCGTTGAGTTCCGCCATTGAATACATAATATTCTGAAAATTCGGCGGAAAGTGAAGAACGATGTGTCCTAACACTGGTTTTCCTTTGCCTGACCTGCTATATGCGGGATACGGTGTGAAGTAAAAAAAATATATAATGTGTTTTTTATTTATCTTAAAAAGGGGCAAACGAGCCAAAGGACCACCGTACGGTAAACGGAACCTTCGCCCAATTCTTCTTTATTTATATACTTGACGGATTTTATAGTAGTGAGAAGTCTACATTAGCATTATCGATAGCTGTACAAAGATATAGGTATAGAGGAATTCCGGATTTTTTTTGAGAAATGGTGAACGTTGAGGAATGTGTAATAAAAGGCGAAATTAGCTATCGCAGCTTAACATTGCTAATGGCAGATATTCGGCATATAACAAGGTGAAACGGTAAAACATTCAGATTTACGTTGTATCCCACAAATAGCAGGTTAGGCTTTGAGAACCTAGTGTTAAGATACTCCATTTCCCACTTCTCGCCAAAGTTTCGAAATATTTTCTTTTCAGAGGAAGAATTTGAGATTGTTGAGTGATAAATAAGTTAACATTGTAGATACATATTACAATTTCCCATAAAAAAATTGGAAGATATTATGAATGTTATCAGAGCATTTCCCGCATAACAGAGTAGGCAAACAGATCCTAATATCAAGACGTACTGTGTCGGAAATAAACGCCGCGATCTGTCTTGCGTTAACAGGCAAACTCTGAGGTAAACATGTAAAAACAAATGCTTTTGCATACATTATTTTACGCTACAACCACAAATAAATAAATAAATGATACTAAACCAACTTCCCATAAGCCCAAAAATACTATGTCATGTTAATCATTCCGGAAAACCATGGAGGAAAAAGAGACGCAACATATTAGAAAACCGTAGCGCGGCACGAATACCTCGACCTGAATTAGCTAAAACTGTTACACTAGACTCTTTCACCGATACGTACGTGGAAATCTTTGTATAGTTTGCTTTTAATATAAGTAAAGAATTTAGAATTGTTGGTGGTGGTATTGGATTCAAATGATGAATATTGAAATTATTTTATCTTGGCTTATACTAATGGCTTATGAACGAATAGTAATAATAGTGTTAAATATAGTTAAATATATTAATACTTCAAGAAACTTTGAGGCCGTCGTGGCGCAAAAACACAACCGTGTGGCTGTAACGCGACGGCAGTAGATTCGATTCCTACTCTCTGGGGGAAAGATTTATAATTTATAAATATTTCATAGCAAAGGCGCAGCGTTATGTTGCGCTTCTCAACACTCAATACCTTCAAAATTCGGTGGAAAATTAGGAACGGAGTATCTTAACACTAGGTTCCCTCTGTTGCCTTGCTATTTGCGGAATACAGGGTGAAACAAAAACAACTACCGTCTTTCAGTTCCATGATCTGACTAGCTCGATGGTACCATAATATTATATTGTCATCTAATCTACATATGAAAGTTTCATGGTGATTCATTAATTAGAAGTGTGTAATTCACATTCTTAGACTTTAGTACATAGTCAGTTACAGCTCCACCTAATAAATGTGTGTTAATAAAACAAATCTTCTGTAAGTATCATATTGTGAAAAAAATATTATAACATATTTTAGGGAATATGAAATGTTATATATTTAGGAAACATATAAAAATTTGAATGTAACGAGACTCGAACCCGCGCCTCCTGGAAACCGACCTGGTCAGTTTGCGTTAGGCAATACGTTTTCTAAATAAGTATTTTTCTTTCCTAAGTGTGGAATAACACTTTAAAAATGTTAAAAAATATGAAATGCTATCATTTCACACTATAATACATTAATATTTTTCATATTTGGCTAGTAATGTCGCGTCGCTGTGCCTTATTAAAAAAATCTTTCTACAAACAAAACACGGAAAGACCTTATAAATACATTTTTATAAACATGCAATATGCTTTTACCATCTTAATATATTTTTTCTTTATAGCTTCACTCTGTAGCCTGTATACGGCAGAGTTGGCAGAGGAAACTCAGTGTTAAGACACTCCGTTCTACACTCACTGCCTAATTTTATACACATTGCGTATTCAGTGGACAGACTCAAAAGGAGGAATGGAAATAAGTAACTTCCTCGAAGGGGAACCAAACCCACGAGTGCTGCATTTATGGTCACATGCTGTTCCACTGTTCCTAAATTATATAATAAGCTTACGCCTTATACTTTTCAATATTGCTATTACATTAATTTTATATTAACACTTAGAGACTTAAACGCGGCTTCGCTCGCTTAAACTTATTTTTATATTGTAGCTAAAGGATAACATATTTTCTTAATTATACATTATAAAACCTTAAACCTTTCTTATAACTCAAAGAATATATGTACAAAGTTTGATGATAATCGGTTGGATAGTTTTGGTGTCAGAGCGTAACAAACAAACATACATTCACATATATATTCATATAATAAAGCGGAAGATTTTGTTTGTTTATTTCTTTATTTAAACGCTAAAATCTCTGGATCTACTGGTTCGATTTACTTTTTTTTTGTTTTACATGAAAGCTACATTTAGGAGTGTTATATGGTATATTATGACATTATGGTGTAAGTCTTAGTTAACCTTAAGTAATGAAATAACAATAATAATGAACGCCATCGAATTGCTTTAGGCGAGTGCGGTGCAAAAATAGCTAAATATATATGTAGAAAATATGAATACTAAATATTCTATTTAATTAGTTCTAAAAAATAGTCCGCGACACCGTATATCTATCGCTTAGAAATAAGTCTACAATAACGTGTTTTTGAGAAAATAATAATTAAAAATTGCAAGGTATATCATCTTGCAATTTTGTTTTTCACCGTTTTTTATTTGACATGGATATTAAAACTTACGAGCGAAAGTTATTCCATTTTGCCTTTTATAATATGTAATTTGGACGTATACATGTCGAGAAAATGTAAAATTAAAATAATTTAACGCTCTGTTTGCGGCCGCAAGCATCGGCTGGAGTCCTGCGGGGGGCGCGCTTGCCGCCGATCTCTTCCTAGCAAGCAACCACTTAGTAGCAACCACGTAGTGCACTTTCTCAAAATTATGAAAACAAGTTGTTCGTATTTGAATCTGTTGGTAAATACAGTATAATAAATATATATTAGTATTACTGTATACGAGGTATGACAGCGTCGAGCTGCAGATTTAATCTTTCAGTTGCGTCAATAATTTAAGTACAAGCAATACAATCAATACACTGCCAACGGTTTGCCTCACGCGATGTATGATCTAATACATATTTTAGACTGAGCTTCATATGAATAAACAAAGTAAAATGAACAATGAAAAAATATCAATAAGCCAATACAATAACTAGATAACTCTTTATAAGATTTAAACTTTTTTTTGTTTTTGTTTTTCATCTTCACGCTGTATCCCGCGTGTAGCAGGATCGGTAGAGGGAGCCTAGTATTAAGACACATTGCTTTCTACTTTCCGCCGAATTCTGCAGGTCATTAAAATATTAAATATTTAATTTCTTCGAGTGGGAATCGAACCCTCAACCAGTCGTGTTCACGTGCTTGTGCTACTGCACCACGACTTCGTAACAGTTTCAAGATTTAATCATGTAATTAATGTTTTAAATGAGCTCGAAATGTTCCTTCCTTTAATCCTTATGTTAGATATAATAATTTTATATTTTAGCAAAAGTTCGCTGTTTCTTATTTACCAACCTAAAATAGCCTATAGGGGTATAGAGTTAACCCTATAGACGTACACTATCTTACCAGACCATAAAAGCCAATCAAAATACCTATAGACAATCCCTCTTTAAAATTCAAAATCACTACCATCGCGAACAAACACGTCTAAGCCAAGCTACAACATTGTAATATTCTAGTCCAGTATTATAATACGAATCTGTTACAGTGTAAGCTGTGACTAAATCGTATGACGGATTGATACACCAACAGTTTACGCCCCCGATTCTATATACGTAGGTTTTTGATCACAACGAAAACTAAAGTCAAATATGTTTAATAGTTCTTATTGAGGTCATCGTGGTGCAGACTAAAGTAAACACGACGATTTGGGGTTCGATTCCCACTCGAATCATATCGTATGAATGAATTATTTTCATTCTCTCACTATGGATCCACCAATCAACATTGGCAGTGTATAAGGAAAGGAGTGTCTTAATATTAAATTTCGTGGGCCTACCCGCATATAGCAGGGTAGACAGAGAAAATTTAGTGTCAAGACACTCCATTTCCCGGAACCGCTCCAGTTTCAAGACATTACGTGTTGAGTGGCTAAGTATATCGTACTTATTACTATTAACCTATATAGATTTAGGTTATATTCTAAAATACTAAGATCACATTAGGTTTTGATCTTAAATACTTTGCGAATAATTGATTACTTGAGAATTTATTACCTATTAATGCTATAGACGTATAATTTCTTAAATATTTTATTAATTAGATTATATTCAATTTGTGGAAAAGTTAACTTAATTTTTTTTTAATATTTAAATAAATCTCTATCTTTCTAGGTATGTATCTCACGTAGTGTCTGTATAAATAAGCTTACTTAATTTTTCTTCTTCAAATCGCACTACGGTGGAAGTCGTCGTGGGTGGTAATAAGATTATGTATTTATTTCACACTGGGCCCCGCATATCTGTAGTAGAGTAGACAGAGCGTTCCTATTTTTAAGACACTACGTTCCCATGAGACATTTCGTGTAGAGTGTCAGACACGCAACTAAACTCAACGCCGCGCTTTGTTTTCATACTAGAGCGAGTCTCACCACCCGAGTAGTGTTAAGTTAAACACTTTGATACGTTATGCAAGGTATATTCTATTACATGATTTTTCAGACTTTTACATTTATAATTACTTAATTAGCTATCTTGTTTCATTAACAAAGTTAAATATATATAGTTATATGAAAACCTTAGTGTTCTGAGGCAAAAGTGGGGTGATATTTAAATGTACGAGTAAAAAACAATTAAAAACGGCGTAAGTAACTAGTTTAAAGCTTAAAAGATGTATGTAAGACAAGCTAGTATCTATTAAAGTAACATAAAACATAAATTTAAATATCTCTAATAATAAGTTAAAATATATTTAACTTAATTTAAATTAGTTTAACTTAAGTCCATTTAAACTAACGATGAAAAGTCATATCATTTTAAAAAAGTAAGGTCATTTTAATATATAGTAGGTAGATTCCATATAAAATAAAAATATTATACAATAGAAAAAAAAATTATAAACATTATCATCAAGTAGCTATCATTCTCAGAATACCTTTGACCTCCGGAGCTTGCGGAGTAAAAGCTCCCTACAAAGGAAGCTGAATAAAAAGTTGCAGCGACATATCAAGATTTCGGCGACGCGGCATGACAACGTATAAACGAACGTACAACTACTGTAGATACAAGTACAATGTATAACATTATACTAAGAAAAGACACAGTAGACAAAACTTTCTAAGAGACAAAGTATTTTTTTGGAGACTAACGTATGTACCCCTCACCCTACTATAGGAGGGTAGACTAAAGGAATCTAGTTTTAAGGTACTCCGCTCCCCACTTTTCGCTGAATTCTGGAGTCATCGCTTATTGAGTGGCGGAACTCAACGCCGCGATGAGTCAACATCAGAGCGAAGATATGAAAATTGCCTCTAGAATATATTATTTAAGAAATTAATTAAATTAAATCAATCAAATTATAAGTATAACCAATTTATTAATTAATTTATATTAATATATTATTCTGCTATATAAAATAAAACAACAACAACATCAACATCACTTAAAGGTAAACAAGATAAAAACTGTATATAAAATGTAAACGCTTACAGTCAGCGGCCCCCTGCAAGTAAATCGGGCTTATTTTTATTACATCCGACACCCCATTTCTCCTCGCTTTAGGGGTAGAATTTATTTATTAGCTCTCACTTACACTACGGGAAACACTTGGAAATAAGACTTAAATCCACATTTATTTATATACATAAAAGTATTTCGTTATATAAGCTTTTATAATAATAAAGTTAAAGTAAGTTTTATAAGCCATCATTTCTTCGCTTTGTTAAGAAGACAAAGCGCGGAGTTGATTTCCGCCACTTAACAAGTAATGTCTTCAAAATTGGGCGGTAAATAAATGTGAAACTTAGTGCCTTAATACTAGACTCGCTCTGCTCTGCTATATGCGGAATGCAGCGTGAAGTTAATTGTTTAACACTACCTCTCCGCATCCTTCATAAGGATGATTTAGTAGTGATATAGCTAAAGACTTTATTGCAGATACTCCATGAAACATATAGAAAATAAAGAAAATTGTAGTACAAAACCAAGTACTATGGACATATTCTGTATCTTAGATGTATAAAGTACATGAGCCTAAGCCCGGGTGGTTCACTAGAAGTCTCCAAAGAGTTCCACTATTCAAGTCCTGGATCCATAACCAGACCAGTTCGATGATACAATATTACTGTATTGTCACCTTAGGTACGTATAACTACTAAGTTTCAATGCGATACAATTATTAATAGTGAGTGAAATTTCAAGTCTTTTATTTTTATTACATAGTAACAAGTTAATCTAATAAAAACATTTAAAAAAATACCGACAGTTTTTCTAAATATATGAAATCGAAATCAATTTCAAAGTCATATAGTCAAAAATTATATAAATAATGTTCATAATACATCGGTCGTCTCAGAATCAATGCAAGTAACAGGAAAACAAGACGATTTAAATCTTGCTTTATAATATTGAATACTCACAATACGTTATGTGAATATAATAAGAGACATATAATATATAAAAGGATAAATCCTGAAACATAAAAACAACAATGGATATTAAAATATTTACAATAGTCTATTTCAATTAAGCATAGACAAAACGTCGCCCAATTTTATTTGCGTGGGATCTTAGAACCTAAGACGTAAAATAAAAAATACAGTTTTTTCTCCGTTTCTTTAGGATTTCAAGAAGATACATTTCCTAATCATCCTACATCCCACCTTTTAACTCACTATCAGTCACTCAGCAACAGAAGTGTTTTATGTAGATATAAAGTTGGAACATGCTCGATTTCATATAGTAGCCAGTATCATATTCAAACGGTGGAAACTGGAATGCAGAGTGATTCATCACTACGTCTGCTTTCGTCTAATCAAATTTATAAGAAAAACAAAACAGTTTACGCTACATCCCGAACAGATTACACTTCTTTCGTCTACACATGACAGAGTAGTCCAAAGAAATAGTAGTGTCAAGACACTCCGTTCTACCATTCGGCCCGAATTAAACATAGCGGCGGAACTCAACGCCGTGCTGCGTCTTACCTGAGCGAAGAAATAAAAACTGAATAAATAATAACTACATATACAACAATACAGTAACAATAACAGTAAACAGGTACCTAGCAAAAAATCATTTCAAAACGATGTCAAATCTCATAATATGATGGTGAAGACTAAAGGCGAAGGCTCATAAAATGCAAATCCACTTGGATGCCATCTTGTGTCGAACGAGTCTGGTTACGCCATCTGTCGCTTCCTTGCGCTATCTAACACCGACGACGTGCAATTTTTTATTTTTTAATCGCATCCTGTCTGGAGGATCGCGTTTTAGGACCTTTTACCTTTTTTGACAGGTAAACAGATAAGATGATTTAATATTTGTTGATTTTTAGACGCTTGTAGCAATATTCTTTATTGTGCAACGTCATGAATAATTCAATAATATAGTTTTTCTCATTATATACGTCATCTTTTATTATAAAAAGACAAAGTGTTTTCAATAATCACATTTCATTTGTTAATAAAACGTAATTAATAACCTAACATTTTTATAAAGTAAAATCAACTAAACTAAAATCAACATACAGGTATAAAACAACATATAATTCAAGTCGAAAAACCTAAACGAACACAAACACCGCACACGAACCGTATTCATTATTATAATAACAAAATCGTATATCGTCCGAGCTATCTGCAAGTCTGCCACAACTTTCATATGACCTCTAATCATTACATACAAACACGTAAAACTATATATCAACATAAAAACGTCACGTACGCTTACATAAATAGCGATAACTGAACAATATTAAACGTATTATACATTTATACTTTGAATACAATTATGTGTGCATCGAGTGACATTTTCTCTTCACCAACTAAATAATCACGTGGATATCAAAATCAAGCCAAAAAAAAACAATTAAAAAAGACCATTCATCTATTTCAATTTAAAAACAAAAAAAAAACAAAAAAACCATAATCAATTAATTAATAATCTGTGCAGAAAGAAAAAATAATAAAAAAAAATTCAAAATAGGAACGCTGTAAATCCGGCTATAGACTATAGCATACATAATATACAGCCGAGTGGCAATTAAACAAAATGGCGTCGCCGCCCAGCCAGAGTGCACGGCGGCTTGGCAACGCGGCACCGCATTCTTGGGGACGGCAACGTCGCAAGCGATACGTACAGCTATAGCGCGCCTTGTCGACTCCGCCGATCGAGCGTCGATTTCGAATTCTGTTTTGTATATAAATTGTATGAATTTAATGCTTTTATTTTTGAACGTTTTTTTAATTTAAATAATGTTTATAATATTGTTTTATAGGGTTAGAATTAATATTAAAATGTATATTTTAAATTAATTTTGTTGTATTATAGGAATTTAATAGTCATTTTCGTCGTTTAGTAAAATTATGTTAATAAAATGGCTTTGTGGTCTTAGAATAATATTAAATCTTATGCTCCATATTTATTTGTTGAAATTATATGAATTTAATGCTCATATTTTTGTTGTTTGATAGATATTGTGAAGGATTTTACTGATATGATGATATTAATTTAATTGAATTATAAAATTGATTAATATATAATATCACCTAGGAGTCGATAATGACTAGAACGAAATTACTTTTCATAGAATATTCTCTTATTTAGCGTTCTTAATAAAAGTATAAATAAATGTACATATACTAAAAACATATTTTTTGATTGGTTTTATAAAAATAGATGTAAGTTTCATTAAAAATTTTATGTCCAAAAGTTATTTAAAGTCTCATATAAACGAGGATTTAAATAATTTTTGCTTAAATTATATTTTTATAGCTCAAGAATTAAATTTCGTTGAATTATTAAATAAATATAGTAAGTGTATTTTCGCTAAGTGATGTTAATTTGTGATTTATGAGAAAAAAGTTTCAAAATCGACACGGATGTACCGTGTCGATTTTGAATTAATGTTGTTGGAATTGTATATTTATAATATATTTTTTTAAATGCACACGGTATCCTGTATAAATAATAATAAATTTAAGTAATGCCTATTGTATTTAAAAAAAAATATTTTAAAATTCATTTTGTTTTTATTACATTAATCGGATGTCTTTATTTAAAATATGAAGTGTTTCTAATTCACGCCTCACGCTGTATCCCGTGCAGGTAGGCAGAGAGAACTTAGTTTTAAGACTCTCCGTTCCGCCGAATTAGGGCAGGCATTATGTGGCAGAACTCAACGCCGCACTTGTCCTAGTTACCAGAGCGAGGATAATCAAAATATGTATTAAATATTTCATTTCCTCAAGTGGAAATCGAACACACAACCTTTACAGTCAGAATTAATTAAATTTGAAAATTGTAATAATAGTAGTCGGCTTGCAACTTTGTTTAAGTGGCCTTTAAAAGGTAAAAATGAAAAATCATGTTTTTCCTGTTCCAGTGGACATTTCAAGAAATTTTTTTTCGAGATATTTATAGTTATTTTCCGCATAGTACAATACCAAACAATACAATACGAAATACCAAAAATAATGAACATATTATACTCACAATTACATAGTGTGTTTAGTTGGACGCGCTAATCTCAAGAACTAAAAAAGGTGGTGATTTATCAAAGGCTAAAATAACTGCGCGCGCGGGTTAAAACAACATGAGCGTGGCGTTGAGTTCCGCCATTCAACGTTTCGACTTTCTGGAAGCACCAGAATGAGGCAGAAAGTGGAAACGTTACTTTCTTAATGCGAACGGAATATCCGAACACTTGGTTGTCAGTTTCTCTCTGCCTACCGTGCTACATACGAGATAGAGCGTGAAACTAAAAAAAACATGCACTCATCAGATTAGGGTAGAATTGCAAGAGAAAGCGTCGTATTGCAGTCTATAGAACTGTACATCAGAGTAGTATTATGTAGGCGGTAGGGGCCGCCGTTTATATGCGGGACGCGGTCCGGCTATCTGGATATATAATCGATCTTGATTTACATAGTATCGTTATATTTTACTGCATGTATGTATATAAAAAAGGTTTATTTGTTTATGTTTCATATTTATACTAATGAAGAGTTTGTTTAGTTGAAAAAGTTGATCTCAGAAAGTATTCGTTCTCATTAAAACAAAAAGGTGTTGGATGATTGATTTAGCGAGGAAAGCTATATTTTCTTTGTTAACCTTTAAGTGCCAACGTGCAGTTTTTGTAACGTTAGTACCGACGTGAGGTCTAAAAGGGCGCGTATATAATTTAGATTTTTAAAAAAGGTATAAGTTACGTATTTATCTTTGCGTAATGATAAAAAGTAAAGGGTTTAAAGAAAAAATAAAAAAAATTAACGTTGTTAAATATTTGGTTTGAATGTCGAAAAAAATCTGACTATTCAATTTATAAAAAAAACACGAAAAATACTCCTTTCAGAATAATAAAAAATAGTATTTCTCACTTACAACTAACTAATTTAACTATAAGAAATAAAAATGTAGGAACATAAACCTTCTGAAAACAAAATGTCCACAGTCCAACCCTAACTTCTAAGCACAGTCATCCTTTCTTCAAGGCATCCTTTTATTGCGCACCGCAAACAAACGTAATCCGTCAAATTTCTTTTGAGTTTATGGTAAATCTTTCGTATTCTGACCTCTCCAGCTTAATCTTCACATGTTTACGGTTTATGATAAATAGGTACACCAGTCAAGCTCTTTTTAAGTTCCGTGGCAACTTTAGAATTCAAAATCTTCGCTTTATATGTTTTAATACCAACTGTCGTGCTGATGTTTTTATAATAATACCTCTGTCAGTTTGTCTTTCCACATATACGTTATATAAAAGATGAGAATTTATGGACTACTAGGAACTAATATCCAAAATCCGGTAAAGAATTGTCAACATCGGCGCTTTCAGGTGTTCAGGTTGAGTTTTGTCAGTATCACAGATATTAAGAGATATTAGTAATAGTATCCGTATTACACTGCTGCGGACTAAAATCTTCACCAACGTTGTCAAACTTTGATCTGGAATCTTATGGCGCAAACAGGCTCTCTATCAGTCACACCCTATTAGAATTCAATGTATTAATAAAAATATAAATGTTGGTGTAATTCTCTCTCATCTCTATAGCTTATAATATATGTGAGAATAACAGTTTACTAAAACAAAGCATATAACAAAAAACTTTCGTAAGCACGTATGTGAGGCCTGAGAGACCGCATCGGAATTTCAAAACATAATTGTTGATCAAATGCTCGCGTGATGATAACACTGAATGTTCCGATATCAACGTAGACACTGACAATGCAGCTATAAGCGGAGATTGCTATTTTATGGGGAAAATGGGTACTCTAAGAAGAACCTAGGGAACCTAGTGTTGAGATATTCCGTTCCCCGGAGGCAACTCAACACGCAATTTTTGCCGCACTTTGTCAACCAGAGCGGATAAATAAAAAATATATATTAAAATAAATATTTCATTACTTCGAGTAAGAATCGAACTCACAGCTGTTGCGTTTACTCTGGCCTCATTAATAGATTTTCTCATATATAATCCTTGTAAAAATATATATATTATTATAACAATTATATATGTACATAGTTTAAATATTGTTATCAAAATATTTGTCAATAGGATTAAAAAGATAAAGATTATCATAGAATTTCTATTGTTAAAGTAGTATTCTTGGCTGATGTACGAATACCTCTATTTAAAATAAAAATAAATAAATCAGCTTCACGCTGTATATCGCACCCTGCAGGGTTGGCAGAGGGAACCTAGTGTTAAGACACTCCATTTCCTGCCGAATTCTGGAGGCATTGCGTGTTGAGTGGCAGAACTCAACGGCGCGCTTGTCCTCAACACCAGATCGAAGAAATGGAAATATAAAATTAAGTAAATATTTCATCTCCTCGAGTAGGAATCGAACCCACAACCAGTCAGTTTACACTTTGTGCACCTGCACCACCGCTGGCCTCTATTTATAAATTTAAAATGAACACATTTAATATAGACTCCGTAGTTTACCACCGTGATAAGATAACTAATGAATCCTTGTTTCTAATTACATAAATAAATAAATAGCGCCTTTGTAAATAGTAGTGGTGGTGATAATGTTAAAAAGTAGAGATATTGCGTGTTGAGTGACGGAACTCAACGCCGTTATTTTCTTTCTACCAGAACGGGGAAATGAAAATAATTTTAATATAATCATTATACATACAACACTTAACTCACTTTTTATACGTTTTCTAAATAAGTATCTTAAGTCACTTCTTCTGAGTGCCATAAAAACTAAGAGAATGGACCCACGAATTTCGTCCTTGCAATCGAGAATTTGGCACGACGTAAGTTTAATAGTATAGTGGTCAGTAATTTCTATATATGAATACCGAATAAACGATCGTGATTTAAGACCATCTTTTTTCTTTGCATTCATTATGTTTTATATTACAGTAATTAATGTTTTTGTTACTTGCAATCTAATTTTAATTGTATCGGAACTGGAAAGAGCAAGTATCCATATCAAAAAGGATAGTCGCCTTAGATATTGGGCGTTTAGGTCCTTTTTTAGAAATTCTTCCACAAATATGACACATTTTTTTTTGTTTTGTTTATTTTTCTACTTCATTGTAACTATAAGCTTGAATACACTAGAAATTGTCCGTAGATGCGATTGGAAATAATGATTTTATTTATCAAATTATAAAATGTATATTTCTTATAAATACTAATTTTCTTCGATTCTCTAGCCCTAATACATACAAATTCACTATTTTGACAGAATTTTTTTCGTAAAAAATTTACATATATATATATATATATATAGGTAGAACTCAACGCCGCGCTTAACCTCGACACCAGAGTCAAGAAATGGAAATATAAATTTAAGTAAATATTTCATCTCCTCGAGTGGGGATCGAACCCACAACTAGCCGGTTTTACAGTCACACCTCGTGCCGCTGCGCCACGACCGGCCTCAATACCCGAAGCATTTATACAAAAATAGGTTTACACAATAGTTAAACACTTATGTATGTTTTCATACATGATGCATTATTTTTAATAAATACAGATCTTTTTATGACTTTTCTGAGAAGTGCGGCAACTATCCGAGCTTTATACCTTAGTAGACTAATTCATTTAAGATTCAATTTACATTTCTATCTCCGATATTGCGTCTTGAAGGATAGAACGAAGCGCTGCGCCTCCTCTATCTTCGAGAACACAGAATCGATGTCTTCAGTAGAAGGATGGTCGAAATCAAAATCGAGAAAGCACGAAGACCTCCCGGAGGCCATATATATAAAGTGTTTGATGAAAAAAGTATTAAAAGGCTAAGCGTTTGGTGCGCTGCTCTCTCTGGCTACAAAGTGAAGCTAAAAAAACTTCCATACAGTTGAACCCAGTACTTTAGAGCATTCATAACTAAATAAATCAAATTAAAATTCAATCAGCTTCACGTTGTATCCCACACACAGCAGGGTAGGCAGAGGGAACCTAGAACTAAGACACTCCGTTCCCCACTTTCTGCCGAATTCTGGAGGCATTGCGTGTTGAGTAAGGCTCTCTCTGGCTACAAAGTGAAGCTAAAACAACTTCCATACAGTTGAGCCCAGTACTTTAGAGCATTCATAACTAACAACACTTTAAAACTCCAATAACAAAAAAAAATGCTTATTCGAAATTGGGACAACAAAGTGTTAACTAAGTTCGAGTGAGAATTATTTACTTATTAAACGTGCTATATTAGACCGAAGGGAAAAAGCTTAGCTTAGCTTAGTTTTCTCGAAGTTTGCATTCAATAAATATAACTTCAAGTAAACTCGATGTTGTGGAATGAATTGTTGACTTGAAAACATTATAATTACATTATTACAAACAAGAGTAGGTACCTAAGGAGCTGTCGTGGTGCAGGTAAGCGTGTGACTGTTACGCGACGGTCGTGGGTTCGATCCCCACTAGTGGGAATGAATTGTTATTTATTAATATTATCATTTCTTGGCTCTGGTACCAAGATTAAGGCGCGGCGTTGAGTTGATGTTGGAGTGAGTCACTCGCACTCGCAAAGCATCGAAAATTCGGCGGAAAGTGGCAAACGGGGTGTCTTAGTTCTAGGTTCCCTCTGTCTACCCACCCTGCTATGTGCGGCAAACAGCGTAAAACTGTTAAAAAAGTACCTAAGAAGTACAGTACAACATTAGTAGCAAACTCGTGTAGAAGAGAGTAGATGTAGGTGAAAGATTAAAAAATCAATGAAATTGTGTCAATCGAGGCAGTTGCTTGTAGGTCTTTATTGGAAAGAAAGTTCGTGTGAAGTATTGTTATTGGGTGATACATATCACTTATTGCAATTATGTAAAATCTGTTTTCGAATGATTTAGAGGCACATAGACGCTATGTGTTAATCTTGTTTTTAAATACGTTTACCGCTTCCAATTTCTAACAATAATATATTCGTATCTATAAAGAGGCCAGTCCCGGCGCAGGGACACAAAGAGTGAATGTAAAATCGACTGGTTATGGGTTCGATCCCCACTCGAAGAGATAAAATATTTATTTAAATTTATTTTATATTTCTATTTCTTCGCTCTGGCGTCGAACCGCCACTCAACACGCAATGCCTCCAGAAATTAGCGGAAAGTGGGGAACGGAGTGTCTTAACACTAAGTTCCCTTTCCCTACCCTGCTGTGTACGGGATACAACGTGAAGCTGATTTACTTATTTAGTTAGTTTTTATTTATATATACCTAAGAAGTGCGTACCCATATATATATATAATTATAAGCAAGCAAAATAAAAAAAATGGCAATGGGATCTATGTATAGCTGCATGTTTATAGGTCAGTCTTTTTTTTTTCTAAGTTCAAGTCGTATGGACCCTCATGTAACAGAGTAGGTAGGAAAACCAAGACGATCCGCACTCTGCTGGAATTTATCAATATTGCGTTAAGGTAATTTTTAGTCTAAGAAAATAAGAAGTATTATAAAAGTTATACCAAATATTTCATTGTTTCAAAAGTAAGTATACTCAAAGTATCTAAATAAACTATCAAATTATCTAAAGTGATTTATTAATAGATTTTATCTATCAGTGAGATAACCATCTATGACAAGAAAAGAATACCACTAACGCCCAATATTAATAACCTATCTCCAACGTCAATCTTAGATTGTTTCATATATCTATCTTATCTCTAGATGTATGAAACAATCTAAGATTGACGTTGGAGATAGGTTATTAATACTGGGCGTAAGTAAACAGAATAAACCTCGAATTCGTCGCAGGGGTACAACAAGTATGCGATTGTAAACGCGACGATTCCGGGTTCCGGTCCGGGGAGTGAAACATTTAATATTTTCATTATTCCAGCTCTGATTCCCACCACTTAACACGTAATGCCTCGAGAATTCGGCGGAAAGTGGAAAAAAGAAGCACTTTAGTGTCTTAACACTGGGTACCTGACTGAAAGACGACGCAACCGTGGCGCAGTTAGTAACTAGAAAACAGTTGTGAGTTTAAATGATATTAAATTAAAAAATTACATTAAATCAGCTTCACGCTGTATCCCACAGCACAGCAGGGTAGACAGAGGGAACCTAGTGTTAAGACACTCCGTTACCCACTTTCTGCCGAATTCTGGAAGCATTGAGTGCCGGAATTCAACGCTGCGTTTTGCCTTGACATCAGAGTGAAGAAATTAGAGTAAACAAATTGAAATAAATATTTAATTTCGTCAAGTAGGGATCGAACACTTTTTGCTATAAGCATAAGCTAAAAACATATTTTTATATTAAAAGAAAAGTGTAAAGTTTCGAATGACCAAAAGATACGATGATAGGTATAGTTCCAATATGATTTTGAAAAATATTATAAGCTTATTCTAATCCTTAGTGGTTGAAGAAATAGTAGAAAACAAAAAAAAATGGAAGCACCATATGCCAAAAACTATTCCGCAGACAAATTATATATATATGTAGGTTATATCAAAATGATTATTATAATATTCTTTCTTTTATGGAATTTTCAACTAGGACCGCTAGTTCCTGAGATTAGCGATTAGCGTTCAAACAAACAAACTTTTCAGCTTTATATTATTAGTATAGATTAGTTGTATGTAACGATACATTATAAAAATACTTTGCTCCATTTAAACATAGAAGGTAGTTTTAATTAAAGATTTTTAATTTAAAAGCTTTATAAAGAACTTGTGTGTAGAGTAGTTTTATATTATAGTATAAATTTAATTTAAAAAGGTGAAAACAAATGTTTATTTTATTTTCTAGCGATGATATTTTAATTAAGTTTCTATTACTAGTATCGTAAATTATTGTTCTATAATTGTTTAGGTTAATATGTAGATCAGAAGGCGTTGTGACGCAGTGGTACAGCATCAGACTATAAACGCGACAGTTTTAGAGTTCGATTTCCAAAGGGTTGAATGTATTGTTTACATTTCCTGGTTCCTGAGGGGCATGGTAATCTAAACGGACGGAAGCAAAATTGGTGACGGGGTAGGGGCAGCACTAACGTGCTGGAAGGGAGAAGCCGAGAAGCTGGCCAGAAAGTACGTTTTATCGTCTTTCTGTACAGTCTTTCAGGCCGAACTCTTCGCCCTCTACCAAGCCACCAAGGTTGCGGTAGGTTCCTCGGAGCAGACGGTACGCATTTTGAGCGACTCCAGATCGGCCCTCAAGTTGTTGGGAGACCAGGATGCGTCCCACCCAATCGCATTTTTCATAAAGAAAAATTTAAAAAGAGCGAAAAAGGAGAACAAAGATGTCAAACTCTTTTGGGTGAAGGCGCATGTTGGCATCCCGGGCAATGAGAGGGCGGACGAGCTGGCTAAAAACGCGGCTCAAAACACTCGTAAGGCGCCAGATTATGACGAGTGCCCCATCTCGTATAATAAAAGATAAAGGCAAAATCACAAAGTTATACCTGCCCACGGTCACCGACGCGTACAGGGTTTTAAAATCGGTGAAACTAACACCCATACTGACACAGGCACTTAAAGGCCATGGGGGCTATGGAGAGTACTTGGCAAAATACAAATTGAGGGACAATGCGGAATGCGAGTGTGACTCCCAAAAGGGAGAAAATATTATACACCTGCTCACTGATTGCCCAATACTCTCCAGAGCCCGCATGGAAATGGAACAGAAAATGATCACAAGAATTTCAGAAATTAAAATAAAAGACATTATGAAAAATAAAAAACATTGTGCTATGTCACGACCTATAGCTTACGAAAAAATGGTAGTACAAATGTGTTATAAAAAATAAAAATAAATAAATAATAAAAAAAAAGCAATATAACTAAAAACAAAACACGTACTCCAAACCTGTTGATAAAGACTCCTGCATTAGAAAAATCATGTGAATACCCATAATGTACAAATTATGGGATTAGACATAGTATTAATTAGTTAATAAGACATAGGCGGTAAGAAATAAAATTAAGTACAATGTAAAACTAGAATAAATATTAAACTTAGATATAAATAATTAGATTAGAAATTATTTTGTGTATACTTTACATATATATTGGCACCTGTAATCCGGTTATACTTTTTAAACCTGTATAAAGTCAAAGATATGTTTACCTGTATATAAAAATAAAGATATAAAAAGTCTCCGGTCATGCCGGAGGAGAATGGGTCAAATTTCAAAAAATAAATAAAAAAAATAAGACAAAGCGTTGCATTGAGTTCCGCTACTCAACACGCAATGTCTCCAAAATTGGGTGGAAATTTAGGAACGGAGTGTCTTAACATTATGTTCTGCTAAACGATAAAATGTGACACTCTATTCGATATGTAGGTCAAAGAGGACACCATAGCACAAATGAGATGTGTCATTATAATAAATAATGATCGTGGGTAGCGTTAAGGGTCGACCAAAAAATGAGAAAGACGCTTCTTGAGGTTATCCCTCCCGCGCCATCGAATGGATGTATGAAATCATAAACCAATATGTTAACGGAATATAAAAAGAAATTTGTGGCGCACTGATTGTGGGTTCGATCCCCACTCGTGGAAATGAAATATTTATTTAAATTTATATTTTCATTTCATCGCTCTGCTGTAGACGCAAAGTTATATTTTTTAAGCAAAGAAATAACCTCACTCCTTAAATTTTGAAATTGATACGAAACTTAATAAATTTTGGTTTAATACTAGTCGTCATCCAAAAGTGTACTTAACACTAGGTTCCCAGGATCCCTCTGCCTCCTCTGTTATATGCATGATACAGCGTGAAGCTAAAATAAAATAAAATAAATAAAAATTATGGCATCTTTACCACACTACTTGATTTATTGTCGAACTCTAAAGAATATTCGGTGATGTGTCGTAAACGGAGTGGCTTACCACTACTCTGCTTCAGTCTACCCAGCTAAGCAGGAATAAGTTTAAAAAAGTGTTATTTTTTTATAACATTTAGATAATTTTTAGAATATTAACGAATAAAACAAAAATACCAACCGGTGACTTTCATGAAATGGACAGGAAGGTATATTGAATTTCCCGTCGTCAGGGAATCCCGGTGAGTAAGCTGGCAATTAATAGGAACGCTGATATTTTTTTTTTGTTTATGTTTAATATTATAGAGGTATTTACATACTATATATGTAAATTTATGTATCTGAATATGTATAAAATTATTTAATTTATTATAATTTTAAATAATTTTTAATTTATATTATCAGCTTCACGCTGTATCACGCATACAGCAGGGTAGGCAGATGGAACCTACTGTTAAGACACTCCGTTCCCCAATTTCTGCCAAATTCTGGAGGCGTTCCGTGTTGAGTGGCAGGACTCAACGCCACGCTTTGCTTCGACACCAGAGCGAAGAAGTGGAAACATAAATTTAAGTAAATATTTCAAAATTTATATAACTATATTAAATTTAAGTTATATAAATTTAAATAACTTAACACACATTTAACATTACACACAGGGGTGCAACTGTTAACGCGGGTTGTTGCAAAAGAAACCTAGTTCCTTCTTCATTTCGCATCTAATTTTCAAGACATTGATTGCGGAATTCAACACTACGTTTTGTCTTTCAGCTTTTGTATTTTTTTATAATTAAAATATTCATTTCTCGATTAGATCAAACTCGTAACCATCACGAATACAGTCAGACACTGGCCCACTGCGCCACAAAAGACTATACAACCGTAGATGATGAATACCTGTATATAATATCTGTTTAGAATATCTGTATATAATTTTAATATAACTTAGTATAATAACTTTTCATTTGTTGAAATATTTCCATAATACACGACATTTAGTAATATTTACGGGCTCAAGAACACTTGACAAATTGGATTGTTAATCAAGAGTCTTAAGTAAAGCTGAAGTGTCATTATGTTCGATGTTTAGACATTTTTTTTATATTTGTTTTGAATATTGAACTAACATCTTAACAAAAAATATTTACTTTTTTTTTAAATATGCCAAATTGTCTCCCGTTGGAAACCGCCCGAGTAATCGCCTTCTAGAGCATATTGTTTATATTATTATAATAGAAGATATCCAATATTTATAATGCAGGGATTGAATATATCAATATAGTAAATAAATATTATATATATAACATAGAACGTTAAAGACCGTGCCAATATGAGGTAAGTTGAGCAGGAAATCAGACTTTGGCAAGAAACGCCGGAGTCAATGCAGTGAGGAAGAGGAAGGGAAAAAAATAGATAATAAAAATAGAAAATAGCGAAATCTCTATTTTCTATTTTTATTATTACTGAATTGATCGTAGACAGTATTCCTTATCTTTAACTTACAGTTACTTCTGTAACAATAAAAAATCTTTGCAGATATTTCATAATCATTATCGAAATCAAGTAACTATTGATCCAAAGTTTTAAAAAAAATTACACAAAAGGAGCCACATCAAGTGTACTATAAATATATGTATATATTATTGTTGGAACACGGGAACAAATCAGATTATGAAATAAGTAATCACGCAGTTCCAACGGCCCCAGCCCCGGGAGGATCGAAAATCGCAATATAAAGTTTAAATATTTAAAATTAGATTGCTGTGATGAACTCATTCAAATATATTAATATTATACATCTTTTCAATATTTTCTCACAAAATCACTGAAACTTGTGCTTAGTACTTAGCTTAGCTTTGTAAAATGTCCTTTCATATTTTCAATAAAGTAGTTTCCCAGCGGCGTAACCTCGGTTTCGATCGCGAAAGAGAAACAAGCAGGTAATGCTAAGGCCGAACGGCCTTGTAAGTAAAAAGTTTACATTTGCACCAACAAGGGTTTTGTATTTTGTTAGTAGCTCCGCTCCCTAGAACTCAGTGAGCTCATTTTAACATTTTTGGGTCACTCGGTCCTGTCCGTATTTATTTGGGTAATAGAAGAATGTAGTTTACTCTTGCGAGTTCAACAGCTGGAACAATACGAAGATCTTACGAAGTAAAGATCTACATAAATCCAAATATCTTTTTCGCATTGAATTTTCGAACAAATATTCTAACAAGCAAATAAAACAACGAGATAAACAACAAAAATAAAAAAAAATCTTGTAAAAGTTTCTTAGAGATACAAAACTCAGGTTCACGTGAAACAGGCTAAAGCTTTCATTAATTACGTAGTAAAACGTGGACAAGGCCTCGTCAACAAAATTAAGGCTATAAACAGAGATCTACATAAACCCCGATGTTACAATTATATTACGAAGCAATCTCAACAAACTTTTTTACAGGAAAATTACCTTTCAGACTTGGAAAATTTGACAAATTAAATAGAAAACAACATTTTTAAAATTATAACTTCAGTTGTTTTAATGGACAGGTTCCCTCTGTCTACTCTGCTATATGCGTGATACAACGCGAAGCTATGAAAAAAAACACTAAACACGTGACCGGCGTGGTGCAGCGACCCAGCGTCTGACTGCAGTGGATGTGATGTCGAATCTTACTCGAGAAAGTTATTTTCACTTCCTCTCTCTGGTAACAAGACAAAGGTCAGCGATGAGTTTCGAATGTGGGTAGCATCCCCTTTGTCAAGTCTGTTAAACGGGTGATAATGCGAAACACAAAAAATAACCAACTTATAGCTCAATATTATATTCAAATAATGTTTTTCAATGTATAGGGCAAAATCTATACAACCTTTAATACATATAAGATCTATATGGATAGTTGCCCCAATGTGAAAATACTAAGAAGGATAGATGCCTGCAATGTGGGTTAAATGCCCTTTATGTTGTGTAAACGAAAAATCCAACCTAATTTATGAAGAAATGTATGAAAATGTAGACATGACAGACATTTAATTATTTAGAATTATTGAAATTATTTAGCATTTTTTTTAAATCTTTGGTTGCTAACGTGTCCGACAAGGAAATTAAAAATTATGTCAGAATATAATTCCTTTATCGTCTTTTTATTTATGTTTGTCCTTAATTTAGTTTAAAATATTTTATATATTTTTTTTAATATATGATTCTACTATGGCATCTCCGTAAAGAATAATAAGAGGCTGAGATCCTTCTACCGTTAATCTACAAAGCTTCCATGGAGATATAGATCCAATATGCACCCTTCCCAGCATATATCTTTTATGCTCTACTCTACTGGCTGCTGCAATATGCTATTGGTTGGCAAGCCAGTGAAAGTATTAATTAATTAAAAAAATAAAAATAAAAATAAAAATCTTTTATTTCCAAGCGACACAGGCTCATAGTTGGTTAGTACAATGAATTACTTAAGAACTATGTTAGTAACATAAAATACAAACAAGGATAACATACAATAAAATACAATAAAATAAAATAATATAAAATACAATACAAAAATATTATTCAAAGAAAAATTAATTACAAATCCAAATATAAATATAAATAAATAAATAAGTAAAATAAATAAAGAGATAGCTACCACAG
>JAATLQ010009646.1:699-21600 GCA_013421005.1 Heliconius erato x Heliconius himera | reverse complement strand
AGTCGTTGAAAATATCAAACAAACGGGAAAACATTCAAAATGTCGATGCGTTATGACACGAACGTAATGACAGAAGCAAATGTTTTTTTTTAATGTTTTTTATTTAATGGCCTGATTTTGCGATGACAAACAGATGCAAAAATGCAAAAAATCATTAGACAAGGTGTGATTGTCAATCAGCTGTCACATCTCTGACTTAATATATGATTGATTTTAATCGATTAAGGATCTAAATCTTAATTTTTTCATTTTTCTCCACTTCCAGATTGTCAATTAATTTATTATTTGCTATTCTAAAAATAAAAAAAAATTATAATTTTTTAGATCACATCTCAATTCTTTACGTGACGGCCCAAAAGTTTCATTCTCATTTAAGATTTATGTGATTTTGTCATAGATACCGTTGTTAGAAATGGACCAAAATAAAATGGGACCACTTGGAAAGCGCTACAATCAATCAAGTCAAAAAACAATCAAGTCAAAAATTCTGAGGTAATAAACATTTAAAAAAATACAGTCGAATTGAAAACCTCCTTTTACAGAAGTCGGTTAAATAAAATATGACACAATCAAATTACGTTGTTAATTTTATAATTTTAATGGAATATATAATATTAATGAATTAATCACTTATTTTCCTATATTATTAACCGACTTCCGTAAGAAGGAGGTTATCGATTTCAAATCTCAGACCTTTTTACTGGCTGAACCGATTTTGAGAATTCTTTTTTGGAACATTTCTGACAATGTTATCCATGAAAAAAAATCATAAAAGTATGTGCGCGACACATGGACTAATACCAAGATATCACGCTAACCGATTTCGATCATTATTTTTTTATTTGAAAGGATACACTTCAAGGGTAGTCTGACGATGGTTAGAAGTTTAGTTAGGTTCTGATAAGGAGAAAAAATAATAAAGTGGGTATATTTGTCAGGACTAGCTCAAGTAGCGATATCTACAATAAAAAGTAAGTGTATTTGGAAAGTAAGTTCCGATTGTGAGTTTATAAAATCTTGCAAAAGTTCATATTGTGTTTAGATGACGTGGTGATGTGAATACGAGTATCGATTAGTTGTTTATTTTAGGGGTCAGAAAAGAAACCCTTATAAGATCACTCTGTTGTTCCTTTTATCTGGCTGTCTGTATGTCAAGAGCCTTTGTCTCAGAAATGCTTGAAGATATCGAGTTGAAATTTATACTCAGATATGGGGCCGTTCCCATGATTTTCTAAAAAAATCGTATTTCCTGGTTTACTCAATAAAAAGATATGGCCGTTTATATAGCAAAAATCACGTATTTTGACACTATAAAGAGAATAAAAGTTAATTAAGTACTTCCTTCTATAGGTAGTATTAGTTCAGGAAAAAAATCTGAAAACTTTTCATTTGTGGTTAAATCTTAAAAACTAGTAGTCTTAAAAGAGAGGCAAAATTTAGTATCAAAGCCGCTAGCTCAAGTAATGTATCTGCTAAAAAGGCTCTGGTTAAGTTAAGTTTGAATTTCAGAAAAAGCTCGAGACTTCCAATTTTTATACGGAACCCACGGTGGGCGAGCCCGACTCGCACTTGTCCAATTTTTTTTAAATATTCAATGCTAATAACCTAACATAACCTAAGCTTTTAATAATTTTCTCATTTTTACATAATATATTAAAACTCGAATGTAATTCAGTGTATTCTTTCATTAATTCAGTAGATTAAGCGGGCAAAGCCGCGAGTGGGTCGCTAGTTAATTAATATAAACTTACTTTAGGTTGTGAAATATTTTATAAGAGTAAATAATCAATAATCTGAATGTACAAAAAGAGACGCCGCTTCGAGGTATTATTAAATAACAATATAAGCCCCAAGTAGTTTCTAAGTAACTTCACGTGGAAGGAAAGCACCCAAAATGTAAATAGAACGAGCCGTAACCGACGTGGAAGCATCCACTTGTGGGCGGTTATTGGCGTTTATGCATACTAACGGACGGCAAGAAGCTTTTACATTATTACATTAAGATCTACTTTCTTAAAATGACTGGCCTCAGCCAGTCGTGGCTCAGGGGCGCAAAGTGTGACTGTAAAATCGACTGGTTGTAGGTTCGATCCCCACTCGAGGAAATTAAATATTTATTTACATTTATATTTTCATTTCTTCGCTCTAGTGTCGAAGCAAAGCGCGGCGTTGAGTTCCGCCAATCAAGACGTAATGCCTCCAGAACTCGGCGGAAACTGGGGAACGGAGTGTCTTAACACTAGGTTCCCTCTGCCTACTCCGGTGTGTGCAGGATACAGCGTGAAGCAAATTTACAGTGGCAGTTCTGCTGAAGAGAACGGGTAGGAAACTGAACAGTTGCAAAGTAGCATTTCATAAGATAGGATACTACGGAAACAACTAAAATAAACTAGTCTAGTGTATAAAATACATTCGAAAAATAGTAGAAGGGACCCAAAGCCTTGACCTATATCGTACAGTTAAATGATGAAAATAAAAATTAATTGAATTAATATTTAATAACAGGTACTATAAAACATTTAAAAGGCACTTCTAATGTAAACAATTCTAACCTTTAATCACTACCTATTATATAATAGCAAATAATTCGTCATTTAAAATTGTCTGACAACTTATTAATATTTGATAAGGAAGAATTTCGTTGCTGGTTTACATCATTTATATACTTCAAATTTGACACAAAAATTCTATTCCATTTCTTATATTCTTTCTTATCTTTGTATTCTTTAAAAGAATCTTTGTTGAGGAATTGCGTGTTGGGTGTCGGAATTCAACGCCGGGCTTTGCCTCGTTACTAGAGCGAGAAAATCAAAATATTTAATTCGCTCGAGTGGGAACCGAACCACAACCATTGAGATTCATCGTTCATTCCACTGTCGCACGCTTGAGTTCCTGCGCCACGACGGCCTTAATTCTTCTATATCTTTGATGTTTTGTATATATTTGGAGCGTCTTGTAGGTCTTTTAGTGTCCAGTGAATGTCGTCGTAGCGCGTTATTTTCATATTCAAAACACTAACCAAGGCTTTTGCAAAAATATACTATTAATGTTAATACGTCTTTTACGCGAGGAATACGACGCATCTATTCAATTTCAACACGTAATATAGCGTCGACAAATTAATTTATTTTTTGAAGTGGAACTTAAGATAAAATTTTATTTATAAGTATAAAATGTGCTGTGTTAATTTTTTTTCAGCTTCTCGTTGTACGTCACACACAGTAGGACCGGCAGAGGGAACAAAGTGTTAAAACATGGACTCTGTCTAGAATGATATCTATAATGATATTTCTCAGAGATGTTCTTTATAATGTCAGAGTATAAGAAATGTATCTTTTATATACGAGTGTAATAACTAAGAATACTTTGAGCTATAAAAGATCCTAGCTTTAATAGTATTTTGACCTTACACAATGGATGACAACAAAAGTAACGTCCGACACATCTGAAATTACAAAAGACGATTTTTTAATGTCAGTGACAGCGAAAAAGCCCAGCGCAGCTCGAGATAAGAATACAACAAAGGTAGTGTCTATCTGTGGGCGCGCTGGTACTTCGCAAAACTGTTAAATAACGCCACAATACGACTTGGCTCGCGCTTATCTGTCAACGAGATACCTGAAATGGGCAGCTTTCTGCGGAGAGGTAACTGAAAACAAGGCGTGAGATGCCGTCCCAGGGTCCACTGATAATCCGCGATAAAGCCTTCGGAGGTTTATCTGGACTGGTGTCACGGGATTTTGGACCAACATATTGTAAATATTACAGACACTTTAATAAAACAAGAGGTTAGTTATTTTAAATGTTATGAAACGACGATGTAGAGATATATAATTATAATTATTATGTTTTGTTAATGACTACTTTTTTTATAATTTCTTCAACACTTTAACTTTTAACGACGTTATATATTTATCTTTTTTAAAATTTTTGAATCTTATAAAGAGTTCGTCTATTCATGTTTAAAAGCTTTAATTGGAAAATGTTGAATCTAAAGAAAATCAAGTAACAGTTTAGTGTAACAATTTTCATTTCTATCCCTTTTTATCTAACTGATGCAAAGGAGGGTGATGTATATGGCATTATAAAGACTAAACGCGTTGGCTATTTTTGATGGTTCAATGGAGTAGTGACTTTGCGTCATACATGACAGTAATCAAAATTCACCGATGACAGGTGCAACAATGAAAAAAAAATCTACGGACTAAAGAAGGGTATCGTTAAGTAATATGTACAGTAACTTTGTAAAAAATATTGTAAGTTTTTTAAATGACTTTTCATTTCAAATAACACTTTAGGATTTTCAAAGACTGAAGCAGTTTTCACAACTATTCTTGCTAATTTTCATACTTATAACAGGTATACTTTAGTACTTCGTTAGTTTGTATATAATACTCAAACCCACAATCGCCACGTTCAGACGTTTTGTGCCTCTGCGCCACGACGGCCTCTATATGTATGAGCATTTGATTAAACAAATAAAAAAAACCAATATTAGAGTAATTAAAAAGGAATAATTTAGATATAACCTGTGAGTCATTATTTTCTAGTAGGTATTCATTATTTATTTTCAATTCAAATATTTTCTAATTAAAATACTAAAGATGAATATAATTTTAATGAATGCAGCCAAGTATACCGAAGAATGATAAATTTTGTTTATGGGTCACTTGAGACAGACTTTTTAAAGACAAGAAAATTCATGAAAGTTTTCCTTAGAAACTTTTTAAGCTTTATATTAACTGAAAGGATGTGAAATAAGAATTTAATGAGAAAAACAATTAAAAAATCAGGTTGGATTTTTTGTGGTGTATTGTATATTACAAATCAAGCCCTTTCATTTGATATATGGCGGCCATTTCGTATACACAACAATATCGAGTATGTTATTTCATTGTCATCAGAATTGAAGTCGTAATTGAAATTTTAATTTACTGTGACAATAGAAAGTGGATAAAATTCAGATTGCGTTCATATACACTAACACACATACTAACAAGCAAATTAAATAAAAGCTTTTAAAAGGACATAGTGACCTTTGAAATTGTTAAATACTTGCTTTTTACACGAACTTCAAGTTTTATCGTCTGAAGATGGCAGCCGCAACTGAACAGGTGAAACTTTTAAATTAATACCATAAATGAGAGTAAATAAATTACGCAGCTATCTCTCCTTCATTTCCTCGAGCGGGAATCTCTAGAGGTTTGACGAGTTACAGTCGGAATATATAAATAATGAAAAATAATTTTATGAAGGGTACTATTAAAATATAAAACAAAAATATCGGTTTTGTACGTGTAAATAAAATATGAATATATAAGATGGAAAAAATATGAAGTTGAATTCTGTCCAAAATGAGGTCTAATGCGTTTAAGCGCGTCCCGCGCTCCTGCGCCTCCTCTCGCCGTGGACGTCTCGTAAAGGACGGCGTGTCAAGTGTTTGATGTGTGGCACCAGTACCAGGAGAACAGTCATCAATTATATTTCAGTGTTTACAACTCATGTACATCTTCTAAGCAATAACATTATCTCGAGTCCTTCGTGTTTACTTAGTGCGTAATGGCGCCGGTGTTATGTGTGTGAGGTACGAGCGTAGGTACATACTGGACTGAACAAGAGTTGTGAGTTATATCTTATTAAATTGAGTGAAATACAAGTGCAGAGCGGATTACTTTCTAGCAAAAGATTTTTTTATGACAAAGAACTTTGATACTATCTGTACGTCTAAAATGTACATGAAAGATATAATATAAGAAAATCTATATTGAAAATATTTTTATGTGAAATTTAAATGTACCAATAACACGTTATATGCCTCGACATAAGCGGAGAGTAAAGAACGCGACAGGATTTCACTGTATACTTGGCATAAAACTAAGATACGTGGAATTGAAAAAATAATCCAACCGACTGCGAATCGGACTCGCACAAGGAGGGTTCGTTACCAATTTCAAAATTGAAGTTCAACGGGAAATACAACTTGTTATTACTTTTTATTACAAAAGTTGTTATTACTTTTTTTATAAAATTGTTAGTAATAATCTGTAAAAAGCAGCACTAAAATATCTGTCACGACCGAGACATTTAATTTTGGGGAACTTCGGGACGCACGTCAACACTGATTTACATATACAAGTATTTAAGATAAAAATTATGAAAAAAACAATAATATAATACAACTGATTTTAAAAATTACTAATTACTACGTCTTTATAACATTAATACAAGATTGGATTGGACATTTTAACAAATGTCACGTACAAATAAGATATGATGTGTATACGTTGTATGTTGTATGTGTGTATGTTAATTTTATTTAGATAATCAAAGCTGCTCCTGGACCAATATCTTCGGATATTGGAGGCGACATTCTCAAACTTATCTCGTGATCTCGGTAGTGGCTAGCCGGCCCTCTCTGAACACTTAAACGTGTCATCCATGATCAAGCCGCCGGGACACGACGTGACGGTGGACGGATACAGCTCGAACTAACACAATTTTTTAATTCAGGATATATGGACGATGGACTATTTTATTGTAAAATTAATCTATATTATAAAAAAGCAGTAAAAGCGTGCAGTATGTACGTCTGTTATTAAATATTTTTACGCACAAAATATTCAGGGAATCATAAAATTAGTAATAAAACACAAATTTGTCTGTTTGTACACATCTTCTCAAGTACTAGACAGACTTTTTTGTTTTGTAACCTTAATTTTTGTATGTTTGCATATTTTATTTTATGTTATTCGCTAATTATGTAAAGCATGAAATATATTTTTTTATTTAACTATGGTAATTTTTACATTTAATTACAAACACCCATAAAGATTTGTGTTAAGAAAAACAAAAGAAAAGAGCACGGCACCAGAGTAAACTTAATTATGTAGCCATTATTACAATCAATATAACTGGGTGCGGATACCAAAGTTAGGCCAATAACCCTTGAGGGGCCGATCAGCTCTTATTTCTAAAAGCAAATCTATTATTATATATTGGATTCGGTGGATATTTTTTTCTATATTTGTTATAAAAAACTTTGCCAGATATCTTTTAACATAACAAAAGAAAGAGGTAAAAGGTACACGTCCTTGAAACGTATTCCTCTCATGAATCCGGATCTTGTAAGGGATTTGTCGGTCAATTCAAATAAATAGGATTTAGTTCGGTTTTTCTACCAGAGGAATGTGTATTAGGACTCGGGCCTCATCAATGATACAACTACAACAAAGGATATGAAAGATTTACTATGGTAAAGAGTAAAGCGCGGCGTTGAGTTTCGCCACTCAACACGCAGTGCTTATAGAATTCGCCGGAAAGTATGGAACCGAAGGGTCTTAATGGGAACAGCGTTAATCGTAAAAAAACCGTAAAGACGGAAATATAATGTATTTTCCTTTATTTTATAAAGCAGGTGTAAAATTCTAGGCCCGTGTAGTATCAGTAACAATTTACTTCATAATGAAGATTAATCGGGTGCCCATTGAAATAAATAAGAGTTGTTTACGTAAAAGCATTCCTATTGCCCGTACCCGTAGGTCTTCTACAACATTAAATTATGACCATTTCGAGCGGCGTCGTTAAATGTTCACTAAACACTTATCCACTTCCCCGCCAGGTGCTCCGCCGCCGCCCAATTACAATAACAGCTTTATATTATTTCTGCAAAATGTTATTTACTTAAAGCGTTCACAAACAACTACGATTGGGCTTATATTGTTATTATTGAGTATACATTTAGTATCACTGACGTTTACTGTATTTCATTTTAATTATTTTGTTCTGCGATTTCATTAATATTGTTAAATACTGCTGCAATATATGAGTATATAAGACCGTCATGGCGCAGCGGCACGAGCGTGCGTCTGTAACACACGACGGTTGTAGCACGTTTTGGTGACGAATAGGCATGTAGGTAGATGAACTTAACCTTAACCAAGAAAGGTGTAAATTATTTAGTTTTTTTTTTTACCAAACGGTACATTTTTATTTTATTATCATTGGTATTTTTATAATTGTATCGGTCGTATTTATTTATAATTGTATCGGTCGTTGATAATTATGTAAAGTTTCAAATTAATCCGACGTTTCAAAGTGGGTCAAAATCAAGGTGAAAGTGTCCGTTGCGCGGGACCTACACTGAATTACAAATTCGTAATTCAGTATTTCATACACTAAAATAGTGAATCGCACATATCAGAATGCCATGACGGTCAATTCCCGTTGAGATACTTCGATTCCGGACTATTACTTATGCCGCCATTATACGACTTCTGGAGGCAGTACTAGTATATAACAGTTCCTGGGATGTAGAACTGTGTCAACATGGCATTCAGGCGAACACAAGTCTGTTAATACAGGGACGCTCGGCAGGGCTGTCATACAGCCTCTTGAGATATACTATTTGAGTGGAGAGGTGTGAAAGAATTCAGTGGACTTTGGACTAGGGGACAATAATTATAAATATACAACCATTTTACTTGCATATTTATGTATATAATTTATATTGTATGTTGGTTATGTCTATATGTCAGAGTGTAGTCGTCGTTTGCGGTCACTCGGAAGTGAACCCGCACTACTAACGCACGCTATTTATACTATCTCACAATAATCTATTTTCAAGTACCGTCAGTGAACTGCCCACCAAATTATATGAGAAACGTCACACCAGTCAATACAAGTAGTTTCAGTCAGTATTCTTTAACATACATATAAATAAAATTGAACTGTCTGTCTGTGATTTTGAAGTAATCTCGTTTTTCAAGTGCGTATACTCGTAGTTATTTTACTCGACACTAAAATATAAATAAACAATTTTAAAATATTTGTCTCTTGAGAGCAATTAAATTTTTTTTTAATGTAGATAGAGGGATTTGTTGTATTTGGGACATAGAGACTATTTTTTATCCTGGAATTCCCATGAGACCAATCCTATGGGAATCATTCTGGTGCTGAGTGGAATTTTTAAATATTTCGTTTCTCGGAAATCAACCCATAACCTGTCGCGCTTAAAGTCACACGCTCGTGCCCCTGCGCCACGGCGGCCTCATATGTTTTAATAAAATATTTAAGTCTCTTATTAAAAACAGTCGCAGTCGCAGTCGTCACACAAAAACTTACAATATTAAATTTGAAGCGTCCTCACTCGCGGCGCTCCGCAAACGACCCCGAAATTACTTTTGGTGAACAATAAAGAAAAGCGCGCGTCGTCACATGTCACCATCATTTACTGCGTTCATAAATGTAAGGGGAAATGAGTACATATTTGTTTTTCCTGATATTAATGTTTTTTAGCTGTAACTGTATTCGCATTGAGCATTTCCGTTCTCTACTTTCCGGTCGCACGTTTGTGCCCAGCACCACGGCTGGTATTATGATATATTAACAAAGTTAAGATACTTTAAAAGTTATGTAAACCGTATAAGGATAAACATTTGTCCCTTTGTTTAATTTTTGGATGTGAAGAATTGTGAACATTCATCTAACCAGTCAGATGAAGGAGCGGCCGCTGAGGACGCACTTGTTGTCTCACAAACCACTTGTACATCGACGATAGGTATTTATTCTGTTGAAACAAAGCCTTATGTATTAAATTACGGAAAATATGGATCTTTTTATACGTAAGGATAAGTTAATTAAATTAACAAATTGAATTATTTGCTTGTAAGTAGTCTAAGACTCTCCAATTTCCATGAATATTCTTTCTCAATTTATATAGCGTGTAATGAAAATTTCACCGATCGTAATAATCGGTTATCGTCGTTGCGGAATATGTCATCTTGAAGACGTTGTAAAAATTTGCAATTTTCTTGGGAAATTCTATTCGAGTGAAAAATAGATAGCTGTTACCGACGTGGACTAACGTCACGTAGGTAGTGGGTGCTGGAGACACGAGCACACGAGGGGCGGAGGGACGACGACCGGTGCGAAGTTGCTGAACAGCACTGTTGAAGAATCACATTAATTCCTACTAAATATGGATTATTGTTGTATACATCTAATAAAATAGGTATTTGCCATTTATATGTTTATATTTTTCGTTCTTTTACAAGGACATTTAGTACATATATACAAGATACGAATCATTCTTTATATTTATATAATAATATAGAAAAAAATATTTGGCATTACTATACTTAATTAATGATAAATAAATAATTCATCACAAATCAGTGGAAATAAATGTAACAATTTATTTGTGTATATAATTAGCGATGTGTACACTGTATGTAGAGTATACTTTATAGACAACTAGCCACCAAACAATATAAACAAAGGCTAGAGGATATATTGTTCATAAGTCACTCGCGTGTATACGCTTCAATACTATCTAATTAATATTTTAATTTCCAGATAATAAGGTAAGATTGGTAATAAGATAAACAATACTCAGAGCGCGGTATAAGGTTCCGCCACTCCACACGCAACGCCTCGACAATGCGGTGGAAAGTGGGGAACGGAAGTGACTTAATGAGAACGGAGTTTAACACTAGCTCCCCACAGTGTGATGCTAAAATCGAAAATATTAGCAGTATCAAATCCTGACATACCTAGTTGTCTTATATTTATAAAGTTTTAACTATCTCTCTATTCACCAGTTACCGAAGCTATGTGAAATACAGAGCGTCTAACAGCTGTTTATAATAGTTCGCTCGTGACCATCGAGTGGATAACGAACCTTAACTTTGGAGTAGCTTTATATACCCGTAGTTCGTCGGAGTCTGACAGCAGAGTGCCGGTGTATTATAACATCTATGTTATGATATTTTTATTAATTTAATTTCAAATGATTTTATGTATAGCCATTTTAATAGCGTAATGAACCTCGTACTATATAGGTACTGCAGGAAATATTACAGACTCTTATAGAATAGTATAGGTATTTATGTGTAGTACCTAATTCAGAAGAGTTTGGTATTCGATGAATAATGCACGTCTTTATTGAAACTCGGTTGATTCGTGACTGAACTTATTAGATGAACGTAATCGCCACTGCGTGCACACACACATTTGTAAAATATAATAATATATAAATACGCAAACACTAATATAATATTGTGTCCCTACAAATAGGAAACAGGATTTATAATCTATAATAATTTCATCCATATATTATAAATATTATTATTTTTTAGCTTCACACTGTATACTGTACGTAATAGGGTAGTCAGAGGGAACCTGGGAACCTAGTCTTAAGACGCAGCACCACAACTGTAAAAACAAATCTAACATTGATAGCCCGTATATTATAGCAGCTGTTCTATTTTCAAGATCGATCCCAATACAATTTAACCTTCCATCTTGCTGATATTGCACTTCCAGTTTAAATGGGTCAACCTGAATGATGGATCTCTAATGGTCAGCGGTCCCTCCCCTTTCTTGTACCTCTAACGGGACTCTCTAACGGGTATCGACCTTTTTAACCGATAATCCTGAAGTGCAGGAGATTTCCTTCACACTTTTACGTTTTAAGCAAAAGCAAAATAGTTTTATTACCCCAATGGGAAATCTGTAAAAAAGTAACTGTAATTAGTTGATATTCTATTAAGATGAATTTTATAATAGAATACTCAAAGAAATGTTGTTGACATCTCTTAAGGCTCTTTGATAGAAATAGAAATTTTAATATGAATAATAATAAAGAACTTCCGTGAACTTTTCCGAACTGCAAACGGAAATCTATCTACGAGTAGTTGTACACTAACCGAGTATTGTGTAAAGTTTCAAACAAAAGCTTTCCATCTACCTCATACTTATGACTGCTTCAAACTTCACTCCTGGCCTTGATGCGGAGAGTGGTTTATTTTACATTGTTTAAAAATATTTTCTTGGAAAATAAATTAATTTATTTATTCTTAAAATGATGTAAAGCGATAAGTAAAAATATAATGAGAGCAAAAAAAACAATGATTTAAGAAATATTTTGGTGTCAAAGTAGGGCAAAGCCTTTTTATCAGCCACAGTAACAAGTTAAAACTTTTTTGCAAACTCCCCACAATCCCGCCTACCATATTATTCCTTTCGTCGCGTAATAAGCGGTAAGCACCAGGAACATTATTATCACAATGTCGGCTCATTACCTCAGCAGTTAGCGTTTCTTTTGATTAATTTAGTTTTTAGAAGCTCGCTCTAAATGTAGACCCTACCGCTGAGACTTAAACGAACATTTCTTTTATTTTAAAATCTAAGGGAAAAGATCATAAATCTGTTATACTTAATTTATAAATGAAAATATTTCATAAGTATCACTATACTCATTATAATACTAAGTATTTCATTAATTTTGTAGTCAAGACTGCTGTCATTGTAAATCAATTTATAAACTTTGAATTAATAACGACGATAATGATATCTTAATACTTATATAAGTTTATTCGGCAGAAAGTGAGCAACTGAAGTATCTTATTGGGAACGAAGTGTCGGGATACTGCGTCAAGCAAAAAAAAAGTAAAAAGAAAGTATGAACTCAACGTTCAATATTGTGCAAAACAAATAATAGACCACTTATACTTTTAAGCCAAAGCATGTGAAATAAATGATGAAAATAACAAAAAAGGAGTATGTAAAGATAAATAGTATTTGGTCAAGATATACAAAAACGTAATAGTGATAAATCGATGGCGGGCTCAAGCTGATGTGGACCTCCGTTAAATCTGATTAATTCTTTCGGAGGATTAGCCTCTACAATATGGGTACAATTCCACAAGCGCCCTGGCTGGTGACAAATATAATATTAAGGCCAATTCTTCACAGTTAAACAGCCTGCGACTAATATTTTAAAATATTTTTTTGTTTATTTATAATAATTATCATTTTTAACAAAAAAAACCGACTTCAACCTGATCCCATAATCGGAACTTAACCAAACTCTCATCATACTATATTTGAAGTGTATCCTTCCCAATAAAAAAGAATAATCGAAATCGATTGTCGGAATACTGAGTTATTCGTCCATTTGTCGCACACATATGTACTTAATGCATTACTTAATTTAAGACATATGTGATTTTCTCACGGATAACATTGCGATAAATGGACCAAATTAAAAAGGGATCACACGTGAAGCACCAGCTTTCAAAAAAAAAGAATCATCAAAGTCTGTTCACGGAATCAAAAGTTCTGAGGTAACAAACATAAAAAAACAGATGAATTAATAACCTAGTTCTCTCACAGAAGTCGGTTAAAAGTGGGCGAGTCCGTGTTACGTTACATAGACATACATTACAATTACAGCTAATTATTTTTATTATATAAATGGCAGTGTGGCGATTTTTAAAAGACTTGTCGTGGCCGTGTCCGTCAGATAGTAGAGTAGGCTGAGGAAACCTACTACCGTTCCTCGCTTTGCGCCGGATTCTAGAGGCATTGTATATTGAATGGCGGAACTCAACGTCACGTTTTTTTCGTTACTAGATCGGGGATATGAAAATATATTAAATATTTCATTTCCTCGAGTGGGAATCGAATCCACAGTTTGTCGGGTTCACAGTCGCCCGCCCGCCTTTGACAATGCGCCACGACAGGCGCAAGATAAAATGAACATAATATAATAAGATAAAAGGGGTAAGGATCACATGCCTGTATTTTTATAGTATTAAATAATGTAGACGAATAATAAAACTATAAAACAACATTTTTACAGCCACAGACAGCATAAAAATGGTTGTAATATTTAGCTAACTGTATATATTTTCAAATTAAAATGTTAATTTTCTTAGTGTACATTCGAGTAGGTAATTACACTAAATCTCTTAGTAATGTCATCTCTATATATAATAAGACTGTCTGTCTGTCGACATATTGTTGTCCGCATTTTTCTCTGAAACTACTGAACCGATTTACTTGAAAATTTCACCAATTGCTTTGTTTTAACTCAATTTAGGTTCTTAAGTTTGGTTCATCAAAATCGGTTCATTAAAAAAAAAGTTATCGTCATTTGAATGAACTTAAAGCATTAGCTTGCCAGCGAATGTTATATAGAAATCGCGCTGGCTAAAGAATGACATTCGAAACGTCTTGATTATATGACTGTTGATAAAAATATATATTTTTGAAGCACTATTATACAATATTTTATACAATAAAGTAAACAATGCCAGTCGTGGCGCAGCGGCAAGAAGTATGACTGTAAAACCAACTGGTTGTGGGTTCGATCCCCACTCAGCTCAGATACAGCGTGAAGCTGATTTATTTATTTATTTTATTTTATTATAGTTGTCAATCAATTCTGCTTAAATCAATAATCATGTATTTTAAGCGGGCGAAGCCGTGGGCGGGCCGCTAGTATGTAATAAATATAAAAACTTTCTAAATAAGAAATTTTTGTTGGTCTCGAGTTAGTCTTATATCAGTTAATCCCAAAGTATGAAGTGGGATTCAAAGTTGATGTAACTTTAGCACGCACGAGTCCCGACACAGGGGTCGACTAAGCGGTCGATTAAGCGGATTTTTATGAGACTTCTTATCAGTAACGACGTCGATAAGACTGCCTTGAACTCTTAGGTGCCTAAGAGGGTTCACGAGGTAAAGAACTATCATGCTTTAGTACATAATAAAGACGACTTTAGCACTTTTAAACTCTGTTAATATCATTAAATTATATTTTTAAACGTCTTATTTCTAGACTTGTTTCAAAATTCTTGCTTAGAGTACTACAAAACACAAAATTAGACACTTAAATTATATTCAGCATAATAATTAATCAGAATATAGGCATTTTCGATATTTTTGTCAGACAAAAAATTAAATAATCAAAAATAAATGTAAGTTAAAATTATAACCTTCCTTATTAATAGAACCTTCCTTCCTTACATTACAATTACTGACCAACCACCTTCCCTGCAGCTAATAGAAAAAAAAATATTTTTAAAGGAAAATATTCATAAACGGAATTAATAACGGAAATTTTATGCAACAAAGTGGCTATTGAGGGTGTATATTTTTAACTAATTCGAACGAACCTAGTCTTAAGACACTCCGTTTCCCACTTTCTGCCAAATTCTGGAGGCATTGCGTATTGAGTGGTAGAACTCAATGCTGCGCTCTGCATTAACACCAGAGCGAAGAAATGAAAATAAAAAATTAAGTAAACATTTCATTTCCTCTAGTGGAGATCGAACCCACAACACGTTGGTTTTACAGTCACACTATGTACCCCTGCGCCGCGACTGGCCTCACTGTATATTGGCTTGACTTGTTACCAGAGAGATATTTTCATTTCCTCTAGTAAGAATCGAATCCACAACCTGGCGCGTTTACTGTCGTACGATTTCCTCAATATTTAAATATTGGTTGCATTATGTATTGTTCTATACGGTAAAAACATAATACCTACTCACACTCAAAATAATTAAAACAAGAAGCGTACATAGAGACGGCATGTTAATTAGAAGCTGTGATCAATCATTCAAGTAAGAGATGATCGCGCGAGACCGCGACGAAGCGCGTTGAAGTACCTGGATAATTAGCTATGTTCTGATTAGGGACACCGCCATCAACGAATTTCTATTAAAAAAGCAAGTGAACAGTGAGTGACGTAGGAGAGGGGTGCGTAGCTAGTGAGTAGACGCTAAACTAGTGTTTTGTGCACTTATATGAAGAACAGAAAATAATGTCTACATTTTTTTAGCATCACGACAAGATGATGAGAAGATAATTCCGTTCCCCGTTGTTAGTGGAAGCACCCAACGCCGCATTTTGTCTTGTTACCAAACGAACAAATGAAAATATTAAATATTTCATTTCCTCGGTTGGGAATCGAGCCCACGGCCGTCGCGGTAATAGTTGCACGCCTGTGCTCCGGGGCCACGACGCGACGTCTGATTATATTATTATTTTAAATATGTACAATAAGCACATACGCTCGGGACGGGAACAAAATCGAAGCTCAAAAATATTTAATATCCTCGAGTGGGAATCGAATCCATATCTTGTCGCGTGTACAATCGCACGCTTACCTCATAGTTCACTGGGCTATAAAACCCATCGACATGTCAGAATGAGTTTGTTTCCTCTCTGGAGGTTATTCTTGAATTATATTTACAGAACGAGAATTTGTTCCCAGCCTCATCCATAAAACAGGAAGAAAATACTACGGTTTTTGAGTTATTGCTATAAAACCGCATCTCAAACATGAAATAATTTGTAATAAAACCTTCGAAGCCGGAAATATTATGTAAATAATACATTTATATTACGAGAAATCCTGTATCCATTCGGTTTTATGTGAGTTAGTTTATCTACTTGTATAAAGAAGTATATATACATACTTTTTTAGATTTCCATTAAGATACTTCCGTTCCTTACTTTGACACAAATTCTTGATGTATTACATGTTGAGCGGCGGAACTCAACGCCACGCTTTGCTAGGTTACTAATGAAAAGAAATAAAAATATTAATTATTTCCTTTACCCGAGTGTGAATCTGGATGCTTATAGGGAGTCTTAGAAATAGTCTGTAAATACTGTATGTATAATTAAAGCTTGCTAGTATAACCTATAAACTCTCAACTTTAAACAACCTTTCAAGAGTAAATGCCTACGTAAATTGTCTGATAATAATAAATAAACATTTTTTATATTATTCTTATCCCCAAATTTAAATACGAGCGTTTCTTGAAAGCTCCTCTGAAAGGGCCCCACTTTCAAGTTAATAAGTACGTATACCGCCTTAACTACGTATTAATAGTCTGTATTAATCTTCAAAATATCAGCTTTGCTAAAATGACGCAGGTCTGGGGGCCTTGGGAGTCAACTGTGAGCTGGAACTGTACCTCGCTGCAGTGTAAACTATGTTAATAGCATACTGTTTCATTCATTGCGACACGCTCGCGGTTTCGCCCGCTTGTACTACACTATTATCGGTTTACCAATCTGAATTACTTTTGTGTTATAATATTTTTTTTTTTCAAAACAATATCCATAAACTGGAAAGTAAAATTTCAGCCAATTCCATAAGAAAAATATTTTGTAACAATCTTGTCGAACAAAATATTTAATACCGATGTAAGTTTTTTATTTATGAACCGATATAAATAAAATAAAAAGGGTCTCTAATGATCTAATCTATCTGGCTTTCATATTGTTTTTGATTCATTTAATTAAACTTAAAACTATTTTATTATATTTTCGAATATATAAAACCAAAATATTCTTTATTCAATGGCAAGCATGTTTGAAGTTACATCTTCAAGTTACATCAAGACACACCGGTGGTAGCTTCCTCTAGGACTGACACTACTGACTAGTGTCAGTTCTAGAGAAAACTTTGAGTGGTGGAACTTAATGCCACGCTCTGTGTTGACATCAGAGTATTAAATATTTCATTTCCGCGAGTGAGGATTGAACCCACAACATGTCGCGTTGACAGTCACACGCTTGTGCCTCTGCGCCATGACTGGTTTTAATTCTTCGGTGTAGTGTTGATGGAGATGAATAAAAAGTCTACTCACGGTTATCACTGAGAATATTCAACACCACTTTAAAGTACACATAGTTTGAACACAAATGGTAAATAACGACACAGTTTATTTAAAAGTCAACTACAAACATATATATAAAAGAGAACACAAAAATTACAATAATATTAACAAATAACTGAGAGAACAATGGAACGTATATAAAGCGCATCGAGTGGCAAGCGTCGACAAGAGGGTAGGCGTAAATGTTAGAACGCCTTACCGGTTCAGTCGACGACAGCGAGCGCTTTCATATAAAACACAATACGAATACTTACTACAAAATATAAATTCTATTAAACCTATGTTTGTATATAAATGATAAATAAGTAAATTACAATATTGAAATACATAAATGACACATATCAAATAAACTATAAATATAAATAATAGTTCCCTACATTCAGACTAAAATATTGAATATTTTCAGTTCCTCGCTTTGTGTACGAGGCAAAGTGCAATGTTGAGTTCTGGCACGCAAAAACGCAATGCTCCAAGAATTCGACGGAAGTGTCTTAATGGGAATGGAGAGTCTTAACACTAGGTTCCCTACTAGCAGCATGTTGTACACACAATGTTAAAAACCTTTCGCTTCATATGAGGATTACGCCGGTGACCGTTATGTTACCCTGTATAAAAAATGACGCGGAAAAAGTCTACTAATTCTGGAGGCATTATGTTGAGTGGAACTCAACGCCGCGCTTTGCCTCGATACCGAGTGAAGAAGTGAAAATATAGAATTGAAATAAATATTTCATTCCGCACATAGCAGAGTAGGCAAGGGACTCTTGGGAAACTGGTGTTAAGACACACTGTTCCCATTAAGACACTTCTCTACACCGTTACCGTTACCGTATAGTCACACACTGCGCTAGGACGGCTTTTTTTATACATACATAAAAATTATCGATACGTAAACCGCAAAACACAGATTATTAAAACTTAGATAAATTATTTTATGTATTTTTAATACTAAAGATAGAACTTATTACTAAAGCGGTTCCATTGACTAACTAGGGTTAACCTGTACCTAGATTAGTATTTCTGCACAAGCGAAGCTTTGAGAGGAATTTTTTTCGTTGAATGGAATGTTGTATGAACTGTGGCTAACGCACAAAGATCTGATTGACGCGACGATTGGCTACATACATACATACATACATACATACTCATACAACATGTGGTAAATTCAATATTTATTATGAAAGGGTGGATTTTATTTTAGTTTCAATTTGTTTAAAGCTCAAACGAAATAGAAAAGCTTTTTTATTTCCGTTTGATCTATGGAATTTAGATATAAAAACCGGTCAAGTGCGAGACTGACTCGCCAACCATGGGTTTCTTAATAATTTTAGAATGTCAAAAGTAAGTACAACTTATAAAAATTGATAAATTTAATTTTGCAGCCGTATGTGCATATTGTGTATGAAAGAAAACACATCAATAAGTTCATAACGATTAGATATATATTTTCACTCTTCCAATTTTTCTTTTTTTCCATTACTGTAGTTCCACGGCAAGTATCATATAGTTCTATACTTTTGATTACGAATTTCATACAAAATGCAACAAAACAATACACGATGCAATATTATAATCTTGATTGCGTTAATTATTATGTGGGCTCTAAACAACTGTAGACAATTAAGATTAATTTAAATTTTATACTTCAACGTGATCTCGAGACAAATAGTCTTAATGGAAGTGACCCTAAAAGAGTTTGTTTAGTCTTTTTTTTGGTACGGAACTCTAAAATATAATAGAACAGCAAGTTTTATAAAAATACTTTAAAAAAGCTTTATTGATACTCTACGTGGAATTCAGCAATAAGCTATAGGAATCAGTTTCCTACAGAATAAAATAAATGTGGCCAATTTGCGAGAGCGTTCATCATCCAAACAAAAGTTGTAACGACGCTCGCGCGCGCTGGAACGCCGGCTTAATGTCACAAACTGTTGACTGTAATTCCCATTAATGGAACAACTTACGAAATATTATGAACATAATACAAGTACATCCATACGCATATAAGTATTCATATGCAAAAATGTATTTATTGACATTATAGTATATGTCGAGGCCAGTCGTGGTGCCGGGGCACTAGCGTGCGACTACTCGAGGAAATGAAATATTTAATACGTTCATTGCCTCGTTCTGGTAAGGAGGCGAAGCGCGCCATCGAGTTGCGCCACTCAACACGTAAAGCTTCGAGAATTAGACGGAAAGTCTGGAACGGAAGCGTCTTAATAGGAACGAAGTGTCATAACACCAGGAAACCATCTAGGAATATTCCCTTTCCTACTCTGCGTGCTATGCGCGGGATACAGCGTGAAGATAAGAAATAAATTACTCAATTTATGTTTTAATTTACAAAGTGTTAAACAATATTTAAATTTCATATTCTATTTCAAAATATTCTTTATTCAAATAGATTTTTTACAAGCACTTCGGAATCGTATAATGAACATAACGCTACCAGCGCGCCGTCTCGGAAGGCAGTTCTGCTGATAAGAGCCAGCATCAAACTCATCAGTAGCTTTTTTCAAAATTGTTGTTACAATTTGATTGGTCAATGCAATAGTACAAAAGTAGCTATCCTGCATAAAATTCAAAGGATTTAAATTAAAAATTTAATCTTTTTAACCTTCAAATATTCTTGGCCAGTATAATAAGCTTTCCTAATTAACGTTGTTTTTAAAGTTTGCAAATTCAATACATTTATCTCTTTCCACCTAACATTAGATTATCAACCTCAAACCAATAAACAATACACGATAATGCACTATTCACTTCGTCCTCATTTACTTGGTCTCCGTCAATCTTAAGTTTTAAGGAAGTATAATTCGCGAACACCGTCACATAAATTCTTATTTTCCTATTAATGAACAATTCCCTTCTGAACACATTTCCTCCGTAAGATAAATGTCGGCAATTTGCGAGAGCGTTTATTACCAAAAGAAAAGTTCTGGCGATGTTTGAAATCGCTATAATTTAACTGAAATGTTGACGCATAAAGTGCGCGCAGTTAGTTACCAGCACGTACTTTAGTAAGTTTTGTTCCGACAACTTTTTAAGGTTTGTTATTTAAAGAGCTAATTTCACTCTATAAATATTTTTTTATATATTTAATTTTATGATGATATATTGTAACATTAAAATGATATATGTTTTTTCCCATATTGTAACATTTAACGACATTATTGATAACTAGCGGCCCGCCCACGGCTTCGCCCGTTTAAAATACATGATTATTGATTTAAGCAGAATTGATTGACAACTATAATAAAATAAAATAAATAAATAAATTAGCTTCACGCTGTATCCCGCACACAGCAGGGTAGGCAGAGGGAACCTAGTGTTAAGACACTTCGTTCCCCACTTTCTGCCGAATTCTGGAGGCATTGCGTGTTGAGTGTTAACCTCGCCACCAGAACGAAGAAATGGA
>JAATLQ010009644.1:20094-39472 GCA_013421005.1 Heliconius erato x Heliconius himera | reverse complement strand
GTAAATCGGTTCAGTAGTTTCAGAGAAAAATGCGGACAACAATATGTCGACAGACAGACAGACAGACAGACAGACAGACAGACAGACAGACAGACAGACAGACAGACAGACAGACAAGAAATTCAAAAAAAATCTTTTTGCTTTCTATTAGTCTTTTTAAGTATCCCTCTATCCATTTCAGTCAAAATTACTTAATGTACAGACAAAATATTTTTACTGTCTTATTATATATAGAGATAATAGTAGTTACTTATTAATAATATAGTTGCTATCGTAGCGCGGGGGCACAAACGTGTGACTGTAACGAGACGGTCGTCGGTTCGATTCCCGCTTGGGAAAATGAATTATTATTATTATTATTTATTATTTTTTTCATTTTCTACACTCTGGCACCAAGGCAAAAAAAGAAAATTCGGCGGAATGAAACGGAGTATCTTAACACTACGTTTCCTCTACCTACCGTGCTATGTGCAGGGTGTATCATCATGCTGAAAAAAAAATATAGAAATAGAAGAGAATGAACATGACTTTTTTTTTTATATTGTATTACTTATTTATATTGCAATACCATTTTGGATGAATTGCGGAGTTTCCTTCTTTTACAGAAGTACAATTAGCGGGACTGTTATGGTGCAGGGGCACAAGCGTGCGACTGTAAACGCGGTTGTGGGTTAGATTCCCACTTTAGGAAACAACACATTTAATATTTCGTTTCCTCGTTCTGGTAACGAAGCAAAGCGTGGCGTTAAATCCCGCTACGCCCGACAAGTAGCATGTAGATATAAACGGAAGTGTCTTAATGAGAATGGAGTGTCTGAACACTAAGTTCCTAAGTTCCCCCACTCTGCTATGTGCAATAAACCGCATGAAACTAAAGTATTAAACAATACTTTTAATTTAAAATGCATCTCTTAGTTTCACATTCTTATCTTCGTTTCACAATAAATATCGTAAATATCGTAGGAACTTCTTTTCACGCGCCATGCCCTTTCTGCGGCAATGTTTCCAGGTCGATATGACATACCTTAAAAGAGTAGTAAATTATATTAAATACTAATATTTACATAATCTGCCTTTTGAACAAGTTACGTTAGCTACAGCCAGAAGGTCGAAAAAAAACCAAAAACTGTTTAAACTAACTTTAATTAATTAAAATAATTACATTTAAGACTTATTACTAAAAGTGAAAGTATGACCTACTCGATGTAAGTTCAAACTAATAATCTAATAATCTAGAAAATACAATAAAATATGTAATTCACAAAATGCAATTATGCATTCCCACGCTAATGATGTCCACACTCAACACTGTTCACATGAGAAAGGAATTTCTGTATCGGCAATTTTTCTGGAAAGTGTATATGTAACTAACATTTAAACTATGACTAATCGAGCAAAAAAAAAACGTTTACCTTTTCAATAAATAAGCATTACTAAACAGTATTGAAGCATAAGTGCAGTGAAACGTTAACGTACTAACTCGTTAACGTACTAACTCGTTACAGGCCACTGGAAGCGACATATACGTTACATTAATCTCCTGAGATAATATAAATAGTAAAGACAAAAGGCCAGAAACCTGTCGTGGCGCAGAGGTATCAGCATGTGACTATATGAATGCGACAGGTTGTGGGATGGTGTCCCACTCGAGGAAATTAAATATTTAATATTTTCATTTCTTTGTTCTGGTGTCGAGGCAAAGCGCGGCCTTGAATACCACTCAATACGCAATGCCTTCATAATGCGGTGGAAAATGGAGAGCAAAGTGTCTTAACACTACCCGCTACACGGGGCATACCACATACAGCGTGTAGAAAAAGAAAAAAATTGTAAAGGCCACTTACAGATCTCTAATCTGAATCACAGTTTCTCAGTACTTTCAATAAATATTTTTATATAGATTTCTCTATTACCTTACCTTATCTAACATTATCTTATCTTAATAACAATAAAACGTCAATTAAGTTTTAATTATTAAAATACAAATCTTATAAGGAAAGATGTTGTCAGCCTTTATTACTGTAATTAGTAACAAATAAGTTGTTAAACTGAACAAATGAGCGGTAACTAGATAAGACATGCTCATGAATCCGCCTGGAGCAGACCTTTGTTAATTAAATCAGAAACCATATTTTCTTCAATTACCGCATTTTAATGTAATATTATGTGTTTCAGTATATATAAAATTGTATGAAAATCGTGATTTGTTAAGTATTTTTTTAGCTTCATCCTGTATCCAGCACATAGCAGGGTAGATCGTGGAAAACTGGTTATGTACTGATTAGACAGTCTGTTCCACATACGACATTTCTGTTTCCTGGATGGATTATAAATTTATTAACGTGTTTATTAAATAGTAGGTAGATCATTAATAAATAAATAAATCAGCTTCACGCTGTATCCCACACACAGCAAGGTAAGTGGAGGGAACCTAGTGTTAAGACACTCCGTTCACCACTTTCTGCCGAATTCTGGAGGCATTGCGTGTTGAATGGCAGAACTCAACGCCGTGCTTTGCCTCTACACCAGAGCGAAGAAATGAAAATATACATTTAAGTAAATATTTCATCTCCTCGAGTGGGGATCGAACCCATAACGAGTAAGTTTTACAGTCACACTTTATGCCCCTGCGCCACGACTAGCCTTTTCCGATAGTAAATATTGACAATTTTAAAATTCTAAACCTGAATATACCTTTTTAAATGAAACTATTTTAACCGGATTAATCGCGTATATTTTGTACTTTTATACATTTTTGGAAACCCGACGTTACGGGTTACAAGAATATTACTTTTTACTGATCTCAAGAATTGGCTCACTTTCTTGTTAGGCTTGAATATGGTTTTTATGGAAGCTCTTCTTAAGATGTTGCCAATCCTGTCTGTAACCCCCTTCACAGATTCTTGGTAGAAGTGCCGGCTGTCTCTCTACTGTGGGTGGCTTGTTGGTCTTCTGACAACGCTGGCGGGGAACTGGCAGCTTGTTCTGATGAAGGCTATTCTTCACCTGGCGAAGCTCGTCCCCTAGGTGTTCAGCGTCGCAGAGGTGGTGGGCTCTCTGAAACAAAGATTTGCCAACGGTAGATAACTGTGTAGGGTGATGGTGAGATTCACCACTGAGGTATCTATTGGTTTGCGTGGGTTTCCTATATACTGTGTGGCCTATTGTGCCATTGGGATTTCTTATGACTAAAACATTAAGAAAAGCTAGAGAATTATTTGCCTGTAATTCTATTGTAAATTTAATATTGTCATTAATAGAATTGAGGTGGTTTAGGAATATATAAATACTGTCCGTAGGTAAAATGGTAAAAGTATCATCTACGTACCGCTTATATATCCTAGGTAGACAGGGTGCAGAGCTAAGAGCCATCTCCTCAAAGTCCTCCATGTATATATCTGCTATTACCGGGGACACAGGCGAACCCATAGCAATGCCATCTATTTGTAAATAGAATTCTTGATTGAACATAAGGTATCCAGATGTGAGGCAGTGTTCCAAAAGGTTCAAGATATTCTATAGGCATATTGTTATCCTCTAGCTTCCTCTTGACAATCTTGATGCAGTCCTTGACGGGAATACTGGTGAACAGCGACTGGACATCAAAACTGACCATGGTTTCATTGTTAGCTAACTTAAGATCTTTCAGTCCGCTAACAAAATGGTAAGAGTCCCTGACATAAGATGTTGTGTGGCCACGCAGTGGAGAAAGTACTTGGCGACATGTTGAGCCAGTTTATACGTCGGCGTATCGATTTGGCTGACTATTGGTCGAAAAGGTACATCTTTTTTGTGTATTTTTGGTAACCCATACAACTTTGGAGGTTTTACACAGCTAGGCACGAGAGATTTAATGTCAAGATGTAATGTTTTCGCGTGTTTTTTGATCAAATCGGATGTATTTTTAAGTATTTTTGTTGTAGGGTCTTTATCAACAATTTTATAAGTTTTTTGATCCGATAGCAATATTGACATTTTTTGTATATACTCGTCGGTGTCTAGTGTAACCGTCGCGTTACCTTTATCGGCTTTGAGAACTGTTATATCCTCGTTTTTTCGTAGTTAAAATAGTTTCATTTAAAATGTGTAATAATCGTGAAAATCAAAGAACTGAATATACCTTGTTTTACGTCATACTATACCTACGCTATACTTGTCACTTTTTACTGAAATAAACATAACCCATAAATAAAGAACTGAACTGAACTAAAAAAAGCACTTTTACTATATTTATGTATGAAGCTAAAAATGTGTATATATAATATAATTTTAATATTAAAATAATACATACGAGTATGCTACAAATAGTACTGATTATATAAATAACTAGAAATACGTTTAAGAAAGAAATAAGCTCTTCATTAAGTTCTTAATAAAAATAAAATTCTAATAAGATATTTTTTTCTCTTGCTACTTTGCAATTTTTTTCTGTTATTTTGTTTTACTTTTATCCGGTTACAATAAATATAAATAAAAAATATCAATTATGGAGTCATCGCTCTGGTACCGATACAAAGTGCGGCGTTGGGATCCGCCACTCAACACGCAATACCTAAACAATTCAAAGCAAAGTATATAACAGAAGGGTCTTAATGTTCAACGAAGTGACTTAACACCATTTTTCCAGGTCCCTTCTGTAATCCCTGGCATGTGCAAAATATATTTCAATACCTTCCAATGATCGTACAGTCACTTTATTTTTGACTATTAACTAAAGAACTGTAAAAAATTGTCTTAACACTAGGTTCCCTCTGCCTAACCTGCTGTGTGCGGGATATGCGTGAAGCTGATTTTTTTATTATAAGCATTAGGACTTATTAGTTAGACAAATGTTAGGCATTGACAATTACATGATCTTTGAATATATTTAATTTGTGGAATTTACTTATTATATATGCCAAACTTACAAAAGGTTAATAATCATAATTTGTTGAAAAGTTTAGATTTTTTTTATTTAAGAAGCAAACAATAAATTAAGGTCAGTCGTGGCACAAGCGTGTAAACGCAACAAATTATGGATTGGATGGAAATATTAAATATTTTATTGGTATTATTTAAATTTTAACGCTGTGGTAACGAGGCAAAGCGCGGCGTTAAATTTCGTCACTCAACACGCAGTGTCTTCAGAATTCAGCACAAAGTAGGAAACGGGAACAAAGAATTTAATGGGAAGGGAGAATCTTAAAATTAGGTCCCCTGTTCCCCTTTGCCTACCCTGCAATGTGGGGGATATATGCTGAAGCTTAAAAAAGAAAACGGTACATAAGATAATATCATTAATGACATTAGAAAATAATGCTAAAAACATTATAAAAATAAAAATACATACATATAAATAATATTATTTTTCCGTTCAAAGTATAAAAAAATAAAGAAAATAAGTGCAGAAAACCATTTGATTTTCCACTCTCATAAGCAAGTATGTCATACTTATTATCCATAGATGCTTTTATAATCCAATGTCAGACTCATAGCTATTTAATTGGAATTCAAAGATTTTTAGTGATAGCCTTTTAATTTCTATATTCTATGCAAGCTATTACTAAGATGTGCTATGACAATATTTCTTATATAAACCATTATGTAAAAAGACAAATAAGACAAAATTATTTATTTAGAAAGAGTATAAAAAATTTAAATATATCTATCAACAATTTTATTTATTTCAAAATTTATCTAGTGATCGTTCCTTATTGCTATAAAAAAATAATAATGAAAAAACACTTATATATTATCCTCAGAATAAGTTATCTAGATTATTTATCTTAAGATGTTTCAGGAAAGAGCTCAGTAAGCAAACAGTTCAATATAAACTTTAGTAGTAGAGTTTATCAGTTTACTGCTTTCAAAGTAGTGCCGTCGCTGCATTAAACATTTATCAGTATTATTCTTAGCCTTTTACCGTAAGGACTGACCTAGGCTCTTTAAACCTAGTTTTCTAAGGTTCTTGTTTACTCACTTTTTTTAATCTTAGGGGCCGTTCAAGTATTACGTAAGCAGTTTTATTGCAATTATTGACCCCCCCCCCCTCCCCTATGTCATCGAAAATAAGCAATCCTCTTACCCCCTCCCCCGATGCGTACGTAAGCATTGGTATATAATTTTTTTTAAGGTATTTTTATTGATATTTTATTTGTATCTACATATATAAAAGGACATGTTCCCACTGCCGCTGATAGTAGAAACGTGAAATTTGGACAGATTTATATTTTCGAATTTTGGAAATCCACTAAGAAGGGAATTTGAAATATTTTAACGCTAAAGGGATGAAATAGGGGTTGAAAGTTTGTATGGAAAAATCCTTAAATCGCCACAGATTTTTATAAAATTTAAAATTTAGACTCTTGACAATGTGCCATTCCAGCTAAATAGATATAATAAATTTATATATTATATTATAAAACTAATAGTTGTATCGTCTACCATACATACGTCTACCAAATATAGCCATAATATATATGAAAAAAAAAATAACTTCTGCTTACGTAATTACTAGCTAGACCCCCCACCCCCCATGTCATCAAAAATAAGCAAATCCAAGACCCCCCCGCCCCCCTACAGTGCTTACGTAATACTTGAACGGCCCCTTATAATAATAGTAGGTATTTAACTCTTATTATTTCAAATCTGCAAAAATATTATAAATGTGAAAGTTTGGGAGGTTGAATGCTTGTCCCATTTTCAAATAAAGATTAATTAACGATTAGGTGCCCCTGCACCACGACTGACACAAATGTGTGACTGTAAACTGGTTGTGTCCACAATCTGTCGAGCTTACACAATTTTTTACGATTATTCAATTCCAAAATGCGACACTCTTGGAGCTCATCCGCTTCATCGCGGACCCCAAGATTACTTCAAATGAATGTGTCACATCCACCTCAGCTTTTTTATTTTCGTGATGTGAACCTCCTGAATGTGCCGAGATAGTGCTGGTCAGCATGGCCTGCCGTATGCCGATGCTCTTCTATATTAGTCCCTTGAGCTTGGGCAGTATTCTGTGATCGCAGGACACACCAGTGACCTCCCGCTATTTGGCCTAGGCAGCGCTTACCCGACACATCGTGATCGATGCCTCCACACTCGTGCATAACTGATCTCAGGTCCCTGAGCTTTTCCGACCTAACGGCTGGCCCAGGACCGAGAAAAATGGTGTTGACAAACAAATCACGATGTTCCTATAAAGGTTTCGTTGTTTTTTTTTTTGAGGTACGGAACCCCAAAAAGTGACAATCAAAGTATTAGTTTTTTTTTGCATTCATTTTTTTATATTAAAAATAATATATTATATATTATAATTATTAAATTTATATATTTTATTGCCATGCTTATGATATTTTTACAAGTTCTTTTCTTATTAAGAAAATAACTTTTAAAAATATCATAAGTTAAAGTTTCTACGTTGCTAACATTTGCAGCTTATAAAGTAATAATAAGAAATTACTTTACATATTACCGTACTTATAATTACTTGACATTAAAAAACTCAACTTTCACATATTAAGCATCTTTTTATTTCCTCTTTAAATCTGTCAATCTTATCGTTATATAGGTCAAGCGTCTTCACCGAGTGAGAGCAAGATACAAACACAGATCAAAGACTGCGCTGACTCAAACTCACTCGCGGAGACGACGAAATAGAACTGAAATTAGAAAAGTTGTTTCAATTGTTATAGTTAATACGTTTCTAGTGAAAATCGAGACTTTCATGCTAATTTAAGTTACATTTTTTTTTATGATAATAATATATGTTACCACAGATAATAAAAAAGGTTTGAATATTTTTAAAAAGTAGGTATATCGATATTGTAGAGGCACAAGCATGTACCTGTAAAAGAGACAGGTTCTGGGTTTGATTCCCACTCGGGAATATAAATTATTATTTATTATTATATTCATTTCATACTCTGGTAACAAGGAAAAGCGAGGCGTTGAGTTCCGATATTTAGTACGCAATGCCAACAAAATATGACGGGAAGTGGGGTACGGAGAGTCTTAACACTGATTTCCTCCGCCTATCCTGCTATATGCGGGATACAGTGTAAAGCGTGAAAAAATATATATATCAATTCAATTATAATACTGACTTTATAACTTTGTAATTTTAGTACTGCTTGCTGAATTTGATACGAATGGTATTAGTTAGTCATTTACGAATTATGCACGTGATTTAACTACAGCCAGCTGTTACCTCATTAGTTAGTTAGTATTTCATCTCCTCGAGTGGGGTCGAACCCACAACCAGTCGGTTTTACAGTCACACTTTGTGCCCCTGCGCCACGACTAGCCTCTAATTTAGAGGCTAAGAGAAATAAATTAATAATATAATATTATATTTGTTACTTATAATATTAAATCATTAATTTATTTCTCTCTCATATTAATTATGAATAATTTCTCAAGTAAGATTTAATTCTGTATTCATATATAATCATGCCTTCGAGTATTTAAAATTATAAAAACAAAAAACTCAAAAAAAAAATTAAAATATAAGAAATGTTACATTTGTAGATTTGAAAAGCAAGTCGGGCTCACCCATTGAGGTTTCCGTTTTTTAATTTCAGGACAATCCTGAAACTGACCAACGAATCAACAACTTATGACGATTCATAAATGTTCGCATCTTTTGATAGCGTTGACTTATAAGCATAATTTTGTCTATGCTTCAGTAAACCATACACCTAAAACCTATCTAATTTCAGCTTGGTATCTCCACGCGTGCTCGAGATATAAGGACAGACGGACAAGAAAGGGACAAGAAAGGGTTAGGCACGGAATCAAATAGGGTGTACACAAAGCAATGTGTTGTAAATACGTTTTCCAACATTGCTGTGAATTAAATTACCGCGCACAAAGATCTTGGTACATATAATGGAGGTCTGGATCTGGTACAATTAAATTAAATACAATGTTATTACACGACTACAAGGTATTTTATGGTAAAGTAAAGAACAGATACACTCGCTACGAATTATGAAATGGAACATATTTATTTGCCATTGTTGTTCAGTTAACACATTTTGAACTGTAAGCATATGTTAGTTAGTATGGTTATGGATTTGATTAATTACTTTTTCTTTCCCAGTCAGATTTGGAAAAGTATAATGTTATGTTCGGTATAACTAATGTCTGTTTAACCCATTTGTTGTGAATGTTACCAAAAAATCGTATAATTAAGGGTGAAATTCGACTCGGACTTGGCTAGAAATTTTTGCTTAAAACTATCTATGTTCATGCTATATGTAATAGAGTTCCATTAGTGGTGATTCTTTCGACAACATTTTGTTTTACTATGGGTAAGCTCAAATGACACCTTAAAATGTTTATACGAAAGTATTATTTATAATTTTAGTTACTTTAGTAAATATATGAGAAAAGTTTACACTTGAAATAATTATACCTAAATGAATATATATACGATGTTGACACAGAAAAATATTATAGGAATTCGTCTAAAAGCAGCCGCATAATTTAAAGAAATATGTTTTTCATAATTTCTTAACAACAGGATAGGCAGAGGGAACCTATTGTTAAGACACTCCGTTCCTCAATTTCCGCCGAATTCTGGAGGCATTGCGTGCTGAGTGGCGGAACTAAATGGCGTCGACACCAAAGCGAACTAATAGAAATATAAATTTAAATAAATATTTCATTTCCTCAAGGGGGATCGAACCCACAACCAGTCGCATTTATAGTCATACTTCGTGCCCCTGCGCCACGATTGGCTTTAATAAAAACATACCATAATCAATAAATTATGTTTTTCTTCGTTTTCATCAAAGAAATCGTATTTCTAAGCAAGGAAACCAATAGAATTTAAAGCATTGTAAACGTCATTGAAAAACAGGGTAAGGTAGTAACTGTTTATTTCTCAAAGAATTCTAAGGTGATAAAACGGATTTAGGTTCTAAAAGATTTGCTTTGATTTTCTTTTCTGCTACGATCGCAGATATATGTATAGCTACTAGTAACCTCTATAAATACTATCAAGTAGTTCAGATACAATACAGATATTGGTTAGATATAGCAGTAGGTATTGGTACTGTTTACATTTTATGTTAAATTTATATGTATTATGTATTTATATGCAATATGTAGCTGTATAGTGAAAGAAATATTTTGGAAAATCAAAGTCATACCTCATAATTGGTAACTAGCTAGTATCATCTACTATTTTCTATATATTATACAGAGTGGAAGAGGCAGCGCTCCTTTTAAAAACGACAATTTTATTATCTATTTCGTTTGAAAAAATCACACAATTGTATTAGGCTTTATGGAGTAGTTAAAATTATAGTTTCATTTAAAGTGGTGCTGACACCAGTATACAGTTAATGTTACTTAAAGCCGATTTATACAGCAACTACCGTGATATATCCAACTTTATAGATGTATAAGGATAAAAGTATTGAATTTCTTTTAGGTATTGAAAAACTTCCTTCTGAGATTTAGAGACAAAGACAGTGGACCATTTTTCCTCCAGCCACTTACAGATATTGCGTTTCATTTCACTCAGCTTCACATTGGAAAGGAGGAAGCGGAGTGTTTTGACACTAGGCTCCCTCTGCCGCTTACGTGCGGGATACAGCGTAAAGCTGAAGAAGAAGATATACAATTAAATATTCAGAAGGCACTCTTAAAAGTTTTGCTGTAATTAGTCTGCTTTTTCTAAGAGTTCCTGGCTGTTTTTTAATTTAAGTGTGTAAGTAATACGCACCAGCTTCCAAATAAAAAAAATGAATTACCTAAATCACTGACACAACACAGACATTCGACAGTTTTGAGGTAACAAACATAAAAAAACGGTTGAATTGGGAACTCCTTTTACTGAAGTCGGTTAAAATGTAGTACTTGACGATAGTTATTATTTATCTCTACATATACATAAGTCACAAATGCCAAATTGCATACAAAATATACTACAATACGTATAATGCTCTTGACCTTTACTCGTAAAGTACTGGCCACGAGGCTCCAGTAAGAGTTTTAGATATATTTTTGCATATCGTGCATGACAATGAGGCTCTATTACGTCTATTTTTGAACATGCAATCTGTAAGAGAAAGCTCTAGATATAATCGTGAAGTTATTATGGTGCAGTGGGTTAGTGTTGGACTGTGAATGGTTATGGGTTCGATGCCTAGGGGGAGAATGTTTTAAATAATATTATTTTTCGTTGCTCAACTCCACAGGTTCCACAATTCAACTCTGTTCTGCCACACACGAGAAAAGGTGAAAAGCTAAAAAAGGTGCTACATACCGGTACCCAATGTCGCGCGTACAAAACGAGGATAACAAAACTTACGTTATAGTTTGTTATATTAGTTTATATTCTCTTAATTTATATTCTTGAGCTATATTTGTATCTGAATGCATCGTATTTAGTCAATTGTCAAAAATTACTAATATCAACAAAATACCTAGAAAATAGTAAGATTCTTTAACAAAACTATTGAGTCAATAGATGGATATAAAAGGTCAAAAAATTCTTATACATTTATTACTATACTTAAATCAATTTAATTATCCAGTTACAATTTATCTATACTTAACATTTACAGCGGAAAACATTTTTACTTTATTTCTAGTAAGATTGCTTCAGTGAGAATAACAGATAAACGTAGTGGAAAATCCTTTACACATCTGGTTGGAAATGTGAAGCGAGCTTAAACAGTTCTCTATCAGACAGCTAGCACCTACTGCACTAAGTGTTCTACTATACTATACTATAATCTAGGAGTACGTAGTTCGTTTTAATTGCATCCAGGTACAAAAATAGACGCTCTAACAATTTAGCTATGTATTTTTCGTATGTGCAATATACGAAAAATACATTTTTAGTAATACTTTTAGTAGACTATATTTGTTGATATATAAAGGTTTTGTTTAGATTTATATGCAAAACTTATGGAACATGGACAAAAGAAATTCTTAAGAATGTATGTACATCGTTCTCTTTATGAAACGTAGATGCATACTAGTTGTTATTATATCAATAAATCATAAAATAATCTTGATGCCAGTCGTGGGGCAGGGGCACAAAGTGTGACTGTCAGCGCGACAGGTTGTAGGTTCGAATCCCACTCCAGGAAACGAAATATTCAATAGTTTAATTTCTTCGCTCTGGTGTACATGAAAAGCGCGGTGTCAAGTTCGGCGACTCAACACACAATGCCTCCAAATTTGGCGAAAAATGGGAAACAGAGTATCTTAACATAGCGTGTGATAAAAAAATATATATACAGTAGAAACTCGATTAACCGGACTAATTGTTGTTGATAGGCATTCGGATAATAGAAAATCCGGATAATCCAAAGTATGGAAAATCGGGTAATCGGGTATTTTTTTTTAATATACATAAACTAATACATAAAGTGAAAATCAATGTTTGTTAAGATATCTTAAGATATACGACGATGGGACGCGGCGCGGGCGGGGTGATACCAGATTCGACACGTTCGTGCTTGCATTGATACGACTTGTAGGTACATTTAATACAGTTGGTCTGCAGTCCGGATAATAGCGAATCCGTATAACTGAGGGCCGGATAATAGAGTTTCTACTGTATTAAGTCTCTATATTGAAACTGAAACCTACTTGAACACAGACTTGCTATTATCCGACGTAGAAAAGCCGCTATCAGGCTGCCGTAGACGTAAAAATGCCTCGGGCTTTAAGAACTTCGTTACGAAGGCTTATACTGCGTAGAACCGTAGACGATACCATAGATTCCATATTAAGTAATAGCATTTGAAAAAAAGAGGATTTACTTGTTTTAACACACCCATAAATATATCAAATGTGTTACTATAAACATGATGCAAGTTCGATCCCTATTTAAGGAAAATAAATATATATTTTAATTTATTTGCTCTGGTGTCGAGAAAAAGCGCGAGTCTGAATTCCGCCGCTCAACACTCATTGCCTCTAGAATTTGGCGAAATATGGGGAACCGAGTGCCTACACTACACTACTCTGCCTACCCTGCTGTGTGCGGGATACAACGTAAAACTGATATATATATCGTTTTTAGTAAAATTGATCGTAATTTTGCGTTTTGCTTTAAAAATTTAATCAGCTTCACGCTGCACAGGGAACCTAGTGCTAAGACAGTCCGTTCCCCACTTTCCGCCGAGTTCCGGAGGTATTTAGTGTTGAGTGGCGGAATTCAACGCCGCGCTTTGCCTCGACACCAGAGCGAAGAAATGGAAATATATATTTATGTTTCTTACCTCTACGCTGTATCCCGCGTATAGCAGGATAAGGACTAAGTGTTTAAACACTGTTCTCCACTTTGTGTCAAAATTTTCGAGGCATTGCGTTTTAAGTGGCGGAACTCAACGCCAGGATTTTACCTTGGTGCCAGAGCGCAGTGCGTCTTTGTATTTCCTCACCAAGTCACAACATATACAGAATAGAGACATTTCTTACTTAAGTATTTACTATTTTCTTCTAAAATTTGATCATGTAACTTCAACAGAGTTTTACTAAGATAATACTATTACAGCTTGTTGGTATTTACCTACAAAACTCCATTAAACTATCAACTGACCGTTCAAACTTAACAGCGTCATCGTTTCGATGTTCGAACAAGTACTTTATTTAATCTAAACTAAATAGACGTCATTTAAACTTCACTGACAAAATGTTCAACAGATTTCGTAGTAAATATTCGAGATAAAATATTGTTTCACAAAATTTAGGCCTTATGAATAATAATGCCTGCGTCGAAAGATATTATATCAGTAAAAATGTATTAATCTCAGTTAAATGCTAATTGACAGCTTTGAGTAACGATTTATTTAAAGAGTTAACGATCACAAAAAAATGGTTATTTAGGAATTAAATTTGATTTTTAAACAAAAAAAGATCTGTAGACATCTATGTGTATGTCTATACGTTATTTTACGGCAAATTTATAAAAGTACAGGAGTCAACGACAAAGTAAGGTAACCTTTGTTTTGTAAATAAATAATGAACCTTAGTGTAATGGTTTTGCAATGTCCCCCTTAGACTATTATTAGCAGAGGGACAACGCCGTTAAGAAACTTTATTTCGGAAATGGAGTTGTTAAGTAGAATACAGTATTAAGACTACCTTGTGTTTGATAGAGCTATCGTAAACTATTTTTTAATTTACGTAACCTCCTTTGTTTTTCCTTTTATCTAGGATAATGTTCTAAAAATTTGTAGGGGCGTAGTGGTAGTACAATAATTATGAATTCTTTGCTGAAAATTATTCAAATTATTTAACTCAAAGTGGAGAACAGAGTGTCTTAACACTTAGTCCCTACCCTGCTATACGCAGGATACAGCGTGAAGATAAGAAACAGGAAAATTAAGCCGAATAAAGGCAACCTGAAAATAATGTTACACGCATCCGTTAGTGTTCCATAAAAAGATACTTAAAATAGAAGGATCGCTTAAGATTTAATGGTTCTTTCATATTTAATGGGAGTTATTATTTTTTATTATATAATTTAGTAAGAATAAAAATGCTATTTTGTGTAAAGTAACAGTCTATATATACATATATTATATAGTACCATTTACTATAGATGTATATAATTCGATTATGTTTTAGTATAACATAGTGAAAATTAACTTATGTGTCACATATTTTCATGATCAATAAAAAAGAAGCTAACCACCAAAAACATTTTTTTGAAAATGTTGTCAAGACGATGGTTTGCACTGTCAAAAAGTTATCAGATCTCACGTAGAGCAATGCTTCTAACTCTTGACACTCAAACTTTACACAACAACACAACAAGTACAAGCTGTAACTTCACAAAATACATCTTAGTCAAAATGTGGGGCTTCACTATTTTAGTACTACTAGAAGTACAAATGGGTCAAGTGTGAGTCACCGTACCATTTTTTGCCGTCTGATCCCAGCCTAGAATAGGATCATCCTGGTACTGGTGGTGTCGTAAGAGGCAACTAAAGTACGTGTGGTAGAGTCACGTCGCCAGCAATGGCAATACGCATGGGCAGACTCGACCGGATCATTACCACCCCCGGCATTTAAAACCGGCGTGAAGTAGTGGCTTTATGCCACTGCGTTTCGCATCAGGTAATGCTGGGCTCCGGCGCCCAACCCACCTTACAGGCAGGCAACGCACCTGTTATCACTTACCATCAGGTGACCCGAACCGAACGCTCGTTTGCCTTGTCTTTTTCATAAAAAAAAGAATAACCATACTTCCACTTAAATGATCTTTTAAGTTTAACGTTCACATTAATTGCTAACTTTCCACTCTGCTTATATTATAAGTTAAGAAAAACTGCATTCTTCATTACTAGCTGATCATAAGGCTCTAATAATAAATTTAAACTTTTTTTCAGCTCCACGCTGCATCCCGCATGTAGCAATATAGACAAAAGCAGCCTAGTGTTAAGACACTCCACTCCTAACTTTCCATCGAATTTTCGACACCAGAGCTAAGAAATTAAACTATTAATTATTTAATTTCCTCGATTGGAAAGCGTACCCACGCCCTTTTGCGTATACAGTCGTACGCTTGTGCACCCGGATCAAATGCCTTACTTCAAACTTAATACTTATAACAAATAAGATATAATATATTCAGATGCAATTAATAAAAATATTTTATAAATAGCATCTTAATCTCCACGCCTGGATTTCAGGTATAAGATTTCTTTGTTCTTTTTGAATATAAACACTAACGAATATATAAATCAAATGATCATTCGATCATTTCATGTAGTTAAACTAAATAAATACTCTACTATAGCATCCACCACTTTTTTGTGCATATTTCGTAGGAATAATATTGATGATTGTGTGGGGGAATTGAGCGAGCTTAAATAATCATCCTTCCAAAGCTATGAGGGTAAATTATTAATCTTTACATTTTTTTTGGGAAAGTCATGGCACAGGGGCACAAGCGTGTGACTGTAAACGCAACAGATTGTGGGTTCGATTACCACTCGAGGAAATGAAATATTTACCATTTTAATTTCCTCGCTCTGGTACCGAGGCAAAGCGCGGCGTTAAGTTCCGCCTTGCCACTTAACTCGCAATGCCTCCAGAATTGGGCGGAAAGTGGAAGACATTACCAACACATTAACAACAATAAATAAGAACATTCTATGTAACAATTCTAATATAAAATAAGCCGTAAATGTGGATATTCCTTAGTTAAAACTAGTTTTTGTTTAATTGATGCTTTTTAATAGGAGGATTCTATATAACGAAGGCATCCAGTGTAAACTAATTGAAACTTCTAGAACTGTATTCAACTTAGTAGAGATCGATATTTCTTTACCGATGTACATGATGAGAAATTTCTCTACTATACTATAAACTGAACATTTACTTTAATTTATTATATCTTTGAGAACAGCATTTCTGTAATTGTGTTTGCTTAATATGTATTTTAGATAAAGAATATTAAAAATATCCAATAAATATAACTATTAACTAGGCCAGGAGGCCAGTCGTGGCGCAGGGGCACATAGTGTGCCTGTAAATCGACTGGTTGTGGGTTCGATCTCCACTCGAGGAGATGAAATATTTATTTACATTTATATTTTCATTTCTTCGTTCTGGTGTCGAGGGGAAAGCGCGGCGTTGAGTTCCGCCACTCAACACGCAATGCTTCCAGAAATTGGCGGAAAGTGGGGAACGAAGTGTCTTAACACTAGGTTCCCTCTGCCTACCCTGCTGTGTGCGAGTTACAGCGTGAAGCTGAAAAAAAAATAACTACATAACATGATTACTGAATTGCTGGTTATGTAGAGGTACTAAATACTAATCTAGAGGTAGATTCAATTCTCACTTTTATTAAATAAGTATTCCGGGAACCTAAGATATAGTAAAGCAACTATTACTTACGTTCTTATATATTTTTTTAACTTCACGCTGTATCCCGAACTCAGCAGGTTAGGCAGAGGGACCTAGTGTTAAGACACTCCATTGCCCGAATTCTCGAGGCACTGGTCGTTACCAGAGCGAGGACAATGAAGATATTTAATATATAATTTCTCTGAGTGAGGATGGAACCCTCAACTATCCCGATTACAGCTACACGCTTGAGCACCTGCGGCCATGTGCTCGGTCTATTGTAATCATATATTACAGTATAAAAAGAAATAAAAAGAAAATCAAATCCTTCTCCTCGGAGACCAAACGAATATAATCAATCGAAATATGTAACCTCTTTGATAGTTATAATATCAAAAAATATATCCATAATTATAGAATATCCGATCGATCTACTTATTTCATGTCTTTGGACATTACAGCTGACTGAGTTTGAAGAAAACTTCTTCAAACTCAATCAGCTTGTGAAGTCCAAAGGCAAAAAGTAGATCGATCGAATATTCTTCTCCTTTAAATTTTATTGTAGCCAATAAAGAATATATCAATGTCAGTTGTATCAGTAGCGCAGGGGCACAGTGTGTGACTGTGAATGGGACAGGTACTGAGTTTGATTCCCACTCGAAGTGAAATATTTGACAGAGTATCTTATATTTTGGTTCTCTTTGCCTCTCCTGCTGTGTGCGGGATACGGCGTAAGAAAAATAATATTGTGTGACGTGTCTAAAACAAAAAAAACATAATTTTCAGGCTAAATGCATTACGTATTATGAGGAGGCGGAGTAAAATATCAGCTACATCTGTTCCACACGATGTACAGACTTTGGAAGTAAATCTGTGATATTTGAACAATATAACTCGGCGTATTACCACCGGCTGACTTTTATCACTGTTACGATATAAGAAGATTCAGAAAATTTGAAATATCAACAGTAATATTGTATTTTTACTGCTCTAACTTATAAAAGGTAAATTTTTTTAATAAAATTATTTAAATATACAGAAACAAGAAGTTAGATCCGCCATAAATTAAAATAACAGAGAAACATTGAAAATGATTTGTGAACATTGTACCCCATCACCCCAATACCCCATTTGTCGCCAGTTTTCCAAAACACTCCCCTTAAAACCGCGCCCAGTATCAGCACATTGGGCGTTGGAGTGACTGCCAGTATCGTGATCATTATATTCTTCTACGAAGGTACAAAAAAAAAAAGAAGCCATGAAATGAACGCCGCTATTCTACACGTCGGAAATGCATAGAATACCTACATAAGGTCTCAAAAAATATAAGAAAGAATATGAATATTATTATCTACTAGCAGCCTGCTCGCGGCTTTGCCCGCTTGAATTACATGATTATTCATTTAAGAAATATAGATATTACAAACAGCCTTAATTATTAATTAATTGATTTGAATAAGTACTCACGATATTCTTTGTAAAATAACTTATATTAGCTCCTGTACTGTTTTTAAATTAGTAACATATATTATTAGTTAAATATATAATTGGTATACAGAATTTACATATAAAACACGTTTTTAGGCATTTTTATATAATCTATAACATAATCAACATTTTCGGTCAAGTTCAAGTCGTACTCATGCTCCCAGAGTTTCGTACCAGTTCCATGAATGGAGATACACCAAAAGAATAACTAATTAAGTTGTAATTTTGTATCAAATTAAGTACAGATTAAAATTTGTACCTAATGGTTCTTTTCTGTGACACAAATACAATAAATAGTCAATTTTTGAAAAATAATTTTGGAATTTTCCTTTATACGTGCCGTAAGTTTTAACTTCTTAACAAATTTCGTAATTGTATATCAACGGGAGTACCCTATAGTTATGTAAGAAAATGCAACAAAAAACAAAGCATAAACCCTCATACTTCATCGTCATTTGATTGCGACGATAAAGAAGATAGATTTTTTGTGCTCTAAGGGAATATAGACTTGAACATTGAGGTATCTAACCTTTAATCGATCTTGTACAAAATAGTCTTGACGGACAGATGGACAAACAACAAAGTTATCTTATAAGTATTTTGAGGTATGTACTCTAAAATACCCTTGGCACATACATACATGCAACATACAGGCGCTTGTAAGTTATGAAATAATACTGCGGGATATTTTTATAAACAGTGTCAGAGTATTTTTTTTCTTGAGACACAATTTTTTAGAGGTTGCTCCCAAAAGTTAATTTTTTATACGTTTCTTAAAAAAATAATAATAACATAAACGAACAGACGGACTGAAGAACCTATTCAAAATATTTCTTTGAATATTAATTAAGTCATTCTTTATCACTGTGTTAAATAATTACGAATTAAGCTAGACTGTTACGAAGGTAATCTTCACCAACAATTCAATTTAGTTTACTTTGTAGTTAGTACTATGAACAATTGAACTTTAAAAACGTAACGTACGTAAATTTATCAACAGTCAAATAAATAAGACGTTTCTAAAGTCATTCTTTTGCCCGAGTCTTGCCAGCGCGATTCAGGAAACGATGTTTTATGCACA